>LJZU01000382.1:0-12603 GCA_001513805.1 Davidsoniella virescens
TTTGATAGACTATATAGATCCAAGAGGATAAATAGAACAACAACAACAACAACAACAACACAAGGATTACAGGACCGATGGTGTAGTTGGTTATCACGTTTGTCTAACACTTCATCTCCGAATGAATGGACACAAAAGGTCGGCGGTTCAAGTCCGCCTCGGTTCATCTTTTTGACTAATCTTCTTCCCGTATTTCCTTTTGACTATCGTGGACGGAGACTTTTTACTCCATTATTGCTTGACCTGCCTGAATGACTGATTCTTGATATCCAAAGTTGTTTCTCGGAACTCTTTTGTTTTCTTTTCTCTCTTCAGCTCGTAGCCATCTTTTCTCACGAAAAAGAAAGCCTATGGGATGTGTAACTAGGCCGTAAGAACCGATAAGCCATCCGGTCACATATCTGCAGCCGCTCAGCCAAGCTTTAGGATACGAGATATTCAGCTACATACGTATCTGTATATACATAGGTACTTGGCTGGCATAACTGTACGTGATCATTTTATATATCACGTTTTTCATCTCCCTGTGCTCTCTACATTCGAAGAAACGTCGTCACATTCACAGCTGCAATGTACAATTAATCACATGAATCTTATGTGAGTGAGACTCCATTATTGATTGATATGTTCTAAACGGGTGATATCATGATGTTCTGACTGCTGCCGCCCCTATCCGATACTATCACGCCTATCCTTTTATTTTCTGTCTCGACTTTATCACTTCCTATCGGGCGTTTGTAGTCTGTTATCAAGACATGGAGCTGGTTTAAACCCAAACACTAGCTTGGTATTGTCCTTTGACAACCCCTGTCTTATACAGGCCACCCTGAATGATCACTGATAGAATGAGAGCTACTATGTGACATTGGAACAAGATAACTCTAATTCCGTGCAAGCGAATAGGTGTAGACCATTCGCCCAGTCATAATATAACGGTCTGGGATATCCTAGATACAGATATGGTTTCTTTAGTTGTACATACCTTGCTTACGCTGTTCCGTTGACCAGAGCGAGCATTTCCTCCGGCTTCTTCACTGTGTTGGTCAGGTTCAGTGAACCATCCTTGGTGATCACTAAGTTATCCTCAATACGCACCCCACCAACGTCCCAGTACTTCTCGAGCACTGCCTGATCAATGAACTTGCTGTGCTTCTTATCCTTAAGATATGGCTCGATGATGAAGTTGCAGAAGTAGATCCCAGGTTCGACTGTAATCACACTGCCTGCAGGCAGTGTGCCACGTACACGTAAGTAGCGGAACATTGTGTCGGTATCGGCGTAGTTGGGGTTACCGCCGGTATCGTGGGTGTCCATGCCCAGGTAGTGGCCAAGGCCGTGAGGGAAGAAGGCAACAGATGTGCGTGCAGCTAAGATATCCTCCTTGTCGCCGTGTAGGATACCGAGACCATGCAGACCGTCAATGGCCACACGGTGAGCGTGTAGATGCACATCATCCCATAGAACACCCTCTTTCAACATATCAATGCATTCAAGTTGCATTCGAAGCACAATATCGTAAATGGCCTTCGATTCAGGCGAGAACTCGCCCGAGACAGGGAAAGTACGAGTCTAGAAAGTGATTGGTCAGTTTTTTTCACTGTGGTTAAAACATATTCAGTGTATCTTACAATATCAGAAGCGTAGCAGTCCCATTCGCAACCAGCGTCTAGAAGAATGTTAAGCTTGCCCGCAGTAGGCTGGTCATTCTTGACATAGTGAAGCGTTGCCGCCGCGCGACCACTGGCCACTATGGAGTGGTAAGCCTGGTCCTTGGCACCGTAGTACACTGAACGCTCTAGAAAAACGGCTTCTAGCTGTTGCTCATTGGTCGCGGACTTGGCATGCTTCATGATGCCATGGTGACCCTCGGTAGAGATGACATTGGCCTTCTTGATTAGAGCTATTTCGTACTCGTCCTTAACTACACGGCAGTTGTCGATGGCTTCGTGCAGAATTCCCTCCTCAATAGCCAGACCGTGAGTGGCAGCAGCAGTCTTTATGGCGGGAGTCGACACTGTATGCGCAATAGTGTGTAGTGTTACAGCCGGATCTGCCTGTGCATACGACGCTAAAACCGCATCCACGTCGGTGGTGAATTGCACCGAGTCGACATCGTAAGCGGCTAGAGCCTCGGTCTTGCTCATAGGAAGGCCGCTCCAGATCACGCTTTCGGGATCGATTGGCGGGATGAATAGGGTTGACTGGTTGGTAGCAGTGTCGTAGATATAGAAGCTATCGGCTAGCTTGGAGCCGGTCAGATAGAAGAAGGCGCGGCGTTGGCTGTATGAGAGTAGCACAGTATGTTAGCACTTTGGGGTATTGTTTCCCGAGCTAGAGCTAGGCTACAGAGGGTCTTGACCTACCGGAACGGCTCAGGCTCATCGTTGTCTTCCAGCAGCTTTGTCTGACGAGATTCGAGATAGAGAATAGCCTTGCCTCCGGGCCGTTTAGCAGCAATATAGTCAGCCACACGCTTAGCATGGGCCTTGGCCGGGTACTTTCCGGCGAGGATGGCCTCGTAGTTTTCCATTCTGGCTGCAGATGAGGCGCCCAGGGCAGGAATTCTCATTAGCAGTTGGCGATGGAAGAAGCGGCGAGAAGAATGGTTGACGGTAGCCGATGTGTTGAAAGTGGTAGGGTTGATAACGACGCGATAAGGCTTTAAGCAGATCGGGTTACCCAAGGGCTTAAAGGCTGCTGTAGCTTTGTTTGATGCTCGACGACTCAAGATAAGATTTTGGTTAGTAAGGTAAGCTTTGAATGTTGGCAGAGAAGCCAACTTTAGAATCATTAGAAAGAAGAAAAGAGAGAGAGAAAAAAAAAAGGGAAGGGAAGATAAGGCTCCAATTGCAACCTTATGAGTTAGTCAAGGTAAGTTCCCATAACCAAAAACCAACTTCCAGATATAGAAGGAAGTCTTGTCGTTTCCTAATTAGATCCGCGACAATTACGCCGGCGCGGGGCTCTTTTTCTTGCCCGCCTTTTGAAACTTTCGCTTTCAGACTTCATTGCGCCGCAAATGGAACAAACCATAGTCTGTTTTTGCTAATAACATGATTGAAGGTCGCTATAGCTAAGTAATGCATCGACTCAAGTAACTATAACGACCTGCCTTTCTCAGTGCAGCGCCGCACTGGACAACACTAACGAATCCAATTTATCATGCTAGTGTTTCTCATGGCCAATAAGGGTCTACTACTAGGGTGTAGTACACTAAGCTTTAGGGTTCACTTACATACTTCCGATATGACCAACAACCTAACCTATAACTACGATTTACATTCGATTTTGTATTAGGGCTCGTAGTTCTGTGCTTACTCAAAATCTCCTAGCAACTTCGCTGTCTCATAGTCAACGTCGCAATACGTAGCAGTCGTAGTGACTCTCCGATTTGTACCACTTGCGTCGCTACGGTTCGGCGATGCGGGATATACACAAAGCGTCAAAGTGTCGCAGCCCATGACTTTATAGACATTGGACAAGACTATATTTTCCATACTTAAAAGGCTCTAAGAGCCCATGTTGAGAAAGATAAAGTAATTCCATGATGATATAAACCTATTCTACCTCGATATCCATAAACTCTAAGCTCGTTTCTATGGACAATTCCGAGCCTCAAGAATCATCAAAACGCTCGCGGGCAGAGATCTGGAGGGCATATTTGAACTTGTCTTTTACATATGTCTTAATCTATATAGCATCTGAGTTTTTGGTGGCTATATTGTCGCTTCTGTTAGAATACGGGAGCCTGACTTATATATCGCCTATTCTAGGCATGATTCTCGTGCTATTATTATGCATTCTAGTGAACAGCGTCTATCCAAAGTTTGAACAGTTTTTAGATGATAAGATCAGTCCTATAGTATGTCAGCAATATCCGGTTATTTGTTGGTTCATAGACTAACTTGATATTCATGTCTAGATCTCTGAGATCAACAAGAACATTGGCATCGCTTTTGTCGTGCCCTTGTTTGAATTATACACAACCGATCAGATACGCAACAATGATATCTGGCGTCTATGTGCAGTATTTTGTACTTCATACCCATCTTACCGCCCATGATAAGCGTGACTAACATCCCAATAGTCATAACATCTTCCACATCATGGGCAATAGTTATCGCCATTTCCTATCTAGTAGTCCAGCTATTTCGAGTTTCATATACAGAGAGTTATCCCACCAAGTCAGCTTCATGTGGCTTGAAGTCTGGAGCGAACATAGATGTAAACCATCTGTATTGGCGTGTATTTGTATTTTGCTGTCTGCTTATAGGGACTGTCGTATATCCGTGTACTACAACACTTCTAGACCTTATAGTCCTGGTGCTGATCTGGTCCGTTGTCTGCAAGATACAAAACGAGCTTGTTTTGGCTCTATCTTGGTGGCGTTTGATACAAGATCCTGTTATATGGACAACGTTGGGGTTTGTCAGCTATGCACACGTGATTTCTTATATCACTATGACACCGATTAATGACATAGAAGAAGACTTCCATCGTCACGTTGCTCCGTTGGTTTTAATCACATCGAAGTATCCGCAAGTGCTACCTGGTGCTGGTGACTGGGTGGCCAGCCTTTTAGATGTGGTAGTGGTTCTTTGGGGGTTTCTCTTATTCAAGGCTCGAGCTGAAGATTCACTGCGTATTAGCATGGCCATCATCGCGAGCACTATTATATGTGCCTTAGGTAATATCACACTCTCTGTTCTCACAGCAAAGGCTTTCGTCCTTTCGCAAGTTCAATCCCTATCTTTCGGGGCACGGAACACAACATTGGCACTATCAACACCCGCAACTCTATTCCTAGGTGGCTCGACGAGCCTTAATGCAGCATTAGTTGTGGCTAACGGCATAGTTGGAGTTTGGATCTGCCGGATAGGATTATGGGTGAAACAGCGGACTCGGCTAGGAACTAATCATGGAATATGGAAGGTCGTCTTTGGCATAGCAGTGGGCGTAAACGGACTGGCAATGGGAATTGCAGATTTACAACAGAGAGGGAGCAGAGCAGCTCCGTACGCGGTGCTGGCAATGGTGAGCTTTGGTGTCACAACTATGATTCTTACTGCATGGTCAGCAACTCGAGATATTGTGATCCGTATAGCTGAAAAGTAAAGTAAGATGAGTTTAAGGTGTAGATTCGTTACAATGACATTGTGTCGTAGAGTAGGACCATCCATATATGCCTATTTATTTACTTCTTCATGCCGCTTTCTGTATCAACTACAATTTATTCCTTGAGGCTACAGCTCACAATGGATAGTTGCAACACCGATCTTAACCCAGACTATAGCAATCCCATGTTAGTACACAAAGAGTGAACTCTCAAAGACAGAACGCGTTCGACTTACCGTTCAATCAGATGCAGACCACTGGCAGTGTCGACGATGTCACTTATCTCACCAGGCTTCAGTGCAAATGCCGCATCCTCGAACTCCTTCTGCATGTCACCCTTGCTGAAGACACCCAGATCACCACGCTTGCGCGCCGAGCTGCAATCACTGAATTCCATGGCCAGATCGCCGAGCGTCTTATGTCCTGACTGGATTTCAGCCTGGTAACCCTCAAGGATCTCGCGCGCCTCTTCTTTGGTGCGCGTGATGTTGGCCTCGCGCCACGATGCCGGCCGCCGGCTTTCGGCGTGCTTTACCAGCAAATGCGCGGCCCAGCACTTGCCAGCAGGAACGACACCAGAGCCGCCGGAGGAGACAGAAGCAGCAGCAGCAGCAGCAGCGGCATTTCCACCGTTGGCGTGCATGGCGGCGAAGCGCTCCATGAAGCGCTCGAGCGTAGGGATATCGGCATCGGCTGGTGGCTCCCAGCGAGATTCGCGGGTCACGGTGTTGAAGTAGTACGGCAGGTTTCTGCTATTGCTGTGGCGCACCTCCCAGTCCTGGGGCAAACCGGTCTCGGCTTTGGAATCCTGTAAATGATGGTAATGGTAGATGACGTTAGTGGAGAGCTCGGGCGAAGGGCGGGGTCACAAATGTAGAGAAGGTATAGAGGGGAAACTCAGGGCAGATAGGGAGAGTGGTATAGACGAAAGACTCACGCCAGCCATTGTAAATACGAAGAAAGCTAGCTAGATACGAAAGAAGAAAGTATATAGATAGAAACAGTGTGAAGAGATGCGTAATTCTTCGGACTGACGAAGCTTGCGAATGACTTAGGACAAGGCTAGACGATAAAGGTGATGAATCTGCTACTTAAAATAAGAAAAGATAAATATGTAGGTAATATCAGTCGATATACAGTAAAGTTCCCGCCTAGATGTAATGGAACGATGTTAGGTCATTAGGTTGATAAGAAGCTCGGCCGGCAACAATAAGAGAAGTTTAGTTCGTGGACTTGAAGCCTTTTGGTGTAAACCATAGCAACCAGCAATTTAGCATGTGGATCAGGCGGTTAGTTACTGATGGTTTCCAGCGCTTACAGGGCACAGCGTTACGCTGTCAGTGACATTGGAGCTCAGTAACATGGCTGCATATTTTTGGTTAGTTCAACATCTTAGTTTATAATTAAACCCTAAGCAACGCAACCCTAGCATTCACTAGATACTCGGTTCTACCAAAAGTCTACTGCTAGCCTCAAAGCCTTCGAAATTCAATGCGACAAGGCTGAACCCATACATCGCATCATCAACCCCTCGACCGATAACCTTCGACGCCAGCGACACCACGGCCATTCTATCTCTACCTTTCTCACCTAGAATATATCATATACATCTCACGCAAAAGAACCTATCAGAAAACACAATGTCGTCTCCACAGTCACAGGGCTCGTTCGGCGAACAGAAGCCACCCACAGATATCGCGTACCGTTTCTGCAGCGAATGCTCCAACACACTGTATCCCAAAGAAGACGTTCAGCGCCGCGTTCTCATGTTCACGTGCCGGACCTGCGAACACACCGAGGCGGCCGAAAGCGCATGTGTCTTCCGCAATGTGCTCAATAACGCTGTCGGTGAGACTGCCGGCGTCACGCAGGATGTTGGTTCGGATCCAACTCTACCGCGTGCCCACCAGCAATGCCCGTCGTGCTCGCACCCCGAGGCTGTGTTCTTCCAGAGTCAACAGCGCAGTGCCGAGACCGGAATGGTGAGTTTTGCTTCTCGTCTAGTTATTGTGTTATGACGTGTGTCAAGTTGTGTGGTCGTTGATCGGACTGGTATGCTAATGTCTTACTTC
This sequence comes from Davidsoniella virescens, assembly GCA_001513805.1. NCBI lineage: Eukaryota > Fungi > Ascomycota > Sordariomycetes > Microascales > Ceratocystidaceae > Davidsoniella > Davidsoniella virescens. The sequence continues at coordinate 7,188 of LJZU01000382.1, forward strand.
TGTAGAAACTGTTCTACGTCTGCTGCAACTGCGGTCACATTTTCCAATAGAACAGACTTCTCTCTTTATCAGAGGAGGTGCACTCGAATTTCCCTTGGGGAGTTCTTGATATTGATATCCGGCGTTTGGGGAGTCTCTTTTAGATTAGCTCTAGTGGCCTCATAATATGTCTGGTCATGGAGCATGTTGGTTGTGTCAGTGCCATGCTTCCGATGGTGCTTTAGCTATTGATTTTAATGATTTGATTCTCAACATAGAATGACCTCAGTGTATAATTATATATATATATATATATATATTTAGTCAAATAATACAGCCTGCCAGTTCAGCTGTTTAACTCATTTAGTCCCTCATCTAGATTAGGAGGACTCATAAACATACACATAAATTGCCTATGCAGTTATTGATATGAGAAACTGTTGTTGGGATTTTGATATATGGTACAATCGCCCTTTCAAAAGCGGCAGCATACTAGAACTAGTATTCTACAAGATACAAGATGACTACTGCAGTGGCAAAACAAATAAAGATGATAGCGATCAAAAAGCAACCCGACAAACGCCCAGCAAGGCAAACAAACATTCCCCTTTCGTCTATCTTCCCCCTCAAGTCGTAATGATAGATGGTGATACACGCCGCTCAAGGCAGCTTTTCCGTTCTCCCTACAGTCTTGTACCGAACTGTGAACATCAGCCGGCTCTCGTTTATGCTTGTAACGGAGCCATAGAGAGAATCTTGCTCCACTTCTTGCGACGTAGCTCCTGGCCAACGACACCGTTGATACGCGAACCGACGGGGTCTCCAGCCTTGCTAATGAGCACACAGGCATTGTCGTCGAAGCGGACAACCGAGCCATCGACGCGCTGGCTCATCTGACGTGTGCGCACAACAACGGCATGACGCATGTCACCACGCTTGACCTTGTTGGCCATGGTTGTGCCGGACTCGGCGGAACCACGCTGCTTCTGGACGACGACGACGAGACGATCTCCTGTAGTGATCGTGTTAGTAGAAGGGCAGATGGTCGACTGTCCGAGGCTATTCAAGTGTGAGAGAAGAGGGAAATAGGCGTACCGATGCGGGCATGGCGCTTTTGACCGACAACCATTACACATTCGACTAGGGCGGCGCCTGAGTTGTCGATGCAGTTGAGCATGCTCTAATGACGAAAGTTAGCAAGATGAGATGCAAGAAGACTTTGTGGAAGATCATACCTTTAATTGAATCATGTTGGGTAGCGACTTGGAAGAATTGCTCTTTCAAACGCAGAGCAAGAAAAGCCCGTCTTCAAATTCAAGTGAAGCCATCACCAACCTTGGAGCAGCTTCCCAATCTAGCCCGCCTTGACCAATGGGCTGCATCCCACTCTCTGCTGCATTTTTCTATGGGGCAGAGAGTCCGCCAGCTGTTGGAATAGCAAGGCAAGTGTCAGAGGAGCTGCATATGTGATACAGCTGTCACCAGCTGTGAGACTTGGTATACAGCTGGCGCTGTCAGCTGGCAGTGGTGCAACAATGACTTCAACATGTCAGAGCATTTCAAATTGAGATTTGGCCCTACTAGCTGATGATGGAACGGGACTTTCTGTGTCATATGCCCTTTTTTGCCGTTGTCCCTAGCTTTTGTCTCTTTGACGTTGTATTATCAAATCGTAATCGCACAACATGTAGAAGAAAACGAAACTTTCGCGGCGTTTTAGTTGTATCTGTATACAACGTACAGATACATACATATAGATATAAGGCCGCCCATCTATCTGTACATGCTAATAGCTATCTACAAACAGTTTCCGCATTCTGGGGTTTTTTTTTGCAAGTTGCCTGCTTACTACTGCATTGCATACTGGTGCATATGCAGGTTGCATCCATATTATATTCCAAGCATCCTACGACGTCCTAAGCCCAGGGCCTCCCATCGAAGCCTGTAGTTGTAACACTAGTTGTAATACGGACTCTCAAGCGAGGCAAGGCAGAGCATCGATACTACATACTTACTAGATGTGCTTTCATGCCTCTATAGTCAGTATAGTTGTACATACTACATACCTTGGTGGCCATGACGGGCAGTGTATCAGCCAGTTCAACAATTTGTTATATCTGATTATGTGTCGGCAAAGTTAAACAGTCGCCGACGATCTAATATAAGACCGCAGAGCCACAAAACTGAAGAACGGTACATTGGCTCGAATGATTAACTACATAGCTGCTATTCAAAGCGCAGTTGCAGTCGCGGATAAAAGCAAAAAGGGGACGGGCATGGAGTTGGTTGAATATTGATTGCTACATACATTGTAGCTATATTAGTAGCAGTTACAGTTACCGCAAAGAACATTTTAAGGCCTAGCACAGAAACGAGAAGAGAAGAAAATAAGAATTGAAAATAAATAAAGATAAATAAAAGCATTAGGAGATCCCTTCATTTCAAAGTGTTCGTTCGTACTTTCTTCTTTAGGCCCTTAACTTTCTCCATATTTTTTCCTTCTCTCTTTTCCTTGATTTCTCGATTCTATCGTTAGAACCGCGATTCCTGGTTCCGTTATTATTGTTTTTGTTGACATCATCTTGGTATCTTTTTCCCCATCGCCGGCCAAAAAAAGCAAAAATTACCATCCGTCCTGACAATCTATCGCTGATTTGGATCTAAGCATCTTTCGCTTGCATATCGGCAGCTCGATACCAACAATAAACTAATAAGGCTTGCTAAGGATATACAAACACAGGTATAGCCAAACTCTACACACTGGCTTGTGAAACGCCCTCTGTATTCACTACAGCATCAATCAGGGTTGGTTTACTTTGTTCCTGTCTGGCTGGCATTTACTCTGCTAGGCCGTCGATCAAAGACGAAGAAAGACAAAAGACGAGTAGCAACACGGAAAACGAGGCCCTGATACCGTTCCAGATTACGGTTGGTGTGTCTCACGCCGTCTTCTTTACGCCCAGCTGGACCAGCTTCAGATCGCCCTGGATTTGATTAAGCAATTTGTTGCGCCTGCGCCTACTGCGATCCTAACCTTTTGATTCTCAAACCTACTACATAATACTACGCTGTTACGCTATTACATGAGTTACCACAATAATAGTATTAGTTGTATGCTGCTAATTGCACACTACCACAACCTAAACTACAACACCCACTCTTTTCGTTCTTTTACATATACACACAAACACAAGTAGCAACTACTGCATCTGCATTCTCCGGCTGTGACCCTGGCTACGCGCTCCGGACCACGATCCGACATATCCCTTTAATTATCTTCTCTGGGAATCTGGCTCTGCTATTTCACGCGACTGCACCTGCGATCACAGCCGCCATAGTCTCGCCTTTTCATGCCCACGCGATATCTCTCCGTATCAGATCGTCACCACCAAGCTCCACCGGGCTCTGCCAGCGTCCTCTTCACAATGCCTCGTAAACCGGCGTCAAAGCCTGCCGCAACTTTGGCTAAGCCCTCTGGCACTGCAGCTAGCAAAAAGGCCACTCTCACGCTTGCGCAAATCTCCGCCTACGACGATATTCTCACCGATGCTCTCATTGATCACGTAGGCTTGCTTCCAACCCAGACAGTCACCCTCACTACAATGCGCACATAAAACCAAGCCGGCGCATTGCGCCCTCTCAGGCCCCAATAACACTCTTAGAATACACATGCACTAACTCTGTGAATCTCAACTGCATCAGGCCTTTTACTGGACCGTCGTCCCCAAGAATCGTCCTTCATACCATCCGTCGCGTGGCACCCGAGAAGAAGAGATCGCCAAGATCATCACGCACGACATCATCATTGCCAACGACATGGACGCTGCGGAACAGAAGCTGCTAGCGACAAATGGCCTCCGCAAATTCTACAGCGCACTCAAGACCGACAACGAGAAGTCCAACTTCCGCGCTCATATGCGCCGCTACATGAACGTCTACCGCACCGACTGCCCCTGGGAAGTCAACAGCACGAACCGCTACACGATAATCAGTCAAGAAGCAGCCGTAACGGCGAGGCGCTTCATCCAGCGCAACGAGACGATCAAATACCTAGCTGGCATCCAAGTCGTCATGACCCCTGAAGAAGAGCGCGATATCTCTGTGCGCAAGAAAGATTTCAGTATTGTAGTATCAGCACGAAGCAAGGCAGCATCGCTGTTTATGGGTCCTGCTCGCTTTGCAAATCACGACTGCAACGCCAACGCAAAGCTTATGACTACTAGTGCGGCCGGCATCGAGATCGTTGCCACTCGTAACATCGAAGTGGGAGAGGAAATCACAGTTACGTACAGTGCCAGCTACTTTGGCGATAATAACTGCGACTGCCTTTGTGTATCGTGTGAGGAGAGCCTAATAAACGGCTGGGCGCAACCCGAGGGCATAACCGCGGGCGTCAAAGCTAGTATTGAAGGTGCCGATACCGAAGGCTACGTGCTCCGCCGACGCCGCCGACGAGGCCCCGACTCGTGCTCGACCAGTGGTGTGTCACGTGCGTCGTCAGTAACAGAGGATATCAGGCCCAAGGTATTGCGGAGCCGCAAGGGACGCAATAGCGCAACGTCAGCAGCCTCTGTACGGTCCGGGCTGAATTCTTCCATGAGGAGTACCTCTACTGAGAACACCACACCGTTAGAAGGAAAAGAGGAGAAACTGGCAGTTGGAAGCCTCAAGCGTAAGCTCCAGCAGCTCGAGTCGCCGCCAGTAACGCCGGCAAAGAAGGCCAAGAAGGAAGAAGTGGCGACAGAGGCTTTAGACATGGCTCATGAACGGCCTTTGTCGCCTGAAAGCAACGGGCCGGAAGTCATGCCCCCGGCATCCATAGATTTCGACCCAAGTAGCAGCAGCGAGAATGACAAGGAAGAATGTGGCTGTGCGTCCACAACATTCTCCATTGCCGTGCCCGAGATCATCACACCAGCATCGCCGCCAGCAAACCGTCGTGTTCCAGGTGACTACACCCTAACGCCGTTACTGCTTTGCGAGCCAGAGATGGCGTGGATCACATGTACGATATGCGCCGTTGCATTCGTCCAGCATAATGCCTACTATACCAAATCCGCGTGTCCGCGCTGTGAGCGGCACAGTAAACTGTACGGCTATGTATGGCCTAAGACGGAACCGGAGGGTATACGGGATAAAGAAGAGAGAATCCTAGATCATCGTACAATCCATCGATTCTTGCGGGCGGACGATGAACTTCGGGCGCGTGGACGAAAGCTCCATACGGCAAGTGTTGAGGAAGTATGATGTATATGAAGGGAAGGTGTCTTCATCCTTTTTTGTTTAGTTTTCCTTTTTGACTTCAATTACTCAGGTGGTTGTAATGTTATAGAGGCCATATTCTGGCCTGGCTTTGGATGCGGATTTTTTTTGGCGTCATCGGGCGGCTTTTGGTTAGCGTTTTCTGTTCTTTGCTTAATGTTATGTACCTTTGGGG
>LJZU01000383.1:0-56336 GCA_001513805.1 Davidsoniella virescens
GGGGGGGATAAAAATGTAAAAAGAAAGAAAACAAACAAAAACTGATAGCCGCAATCAAAGTGTCGTGTGCTTCATAAAACAAAGGCCAAAAGATGATTAGTCTAGTCTCACGAGATATGATATGGAAATCAAATCTGTGAAGATGATTCCATGTTTTGGATTGTGACGTGTGCGTGTATAAGAGGATAGATGCGTGGCCATATTAGTATCGAAATATGAGGTGATACTAATAGCAATAGAAAAGGATGAATGGACAGAGAATGGGGAAGAGGTGCATATTGCCGAGATTCTCACTTAAAACAACTTTTTTTTATCTGCAAAGCACACTTGGGAAGAAGACAAAGAAAAACGACGGGGCAAGGAGTGGACGAGGACAGAAAGATCCTCACATCTTACTTAGCCCAATACTAGTTGTGTTAGGCTCTAAAGACGGGTTATTGGCAGAATTTGACTGAACGCGAGTTCGACCAGATATGGAGACACTGCGCATCTTTTGACTAAGTGGAAGATAATACTTTATGGTGCCCTTCACGATGAGGTCAAAGTCATCCTGTATGACTCTACCCCAACGTTTGGAACCACCTGCTGTTGAGTTACCAGGTAAAGGAAGCGTTACACCACCAGTGGAAACCGAGAGCCCCCGATGGAAGAAGAGACCCTCAAAGGAAAGCGGACTGTCGAATCGCAAGATAGTACCCAATCGCATATTCGGTGCCGTTTCATCAGGAAGATCATCCGGAGGATCATCTCTGATTTGAAGCTGGCCACTACTCTGAGGCTCTAGAACTTCCCTAGGTCCATCATCTGGATTTTTGTACCAATCGTTATCGGTACCGGCATGGACAGATTTGGCAAAGATTTCTAGATTGGCGTCTTCGATAGTGACTACAACAATATTCGGGTTGTGAGCACGAACAGTCAAGTCAAACATGAGCTCTGGCTCACTAGCAAGCACGTTCTCGATAGCAACAAGTTCAATATCCATCAGTGGCTGCGATGTAGCAAACATAAAACCAATAGCACCAGTAATGACTAATAGTAACATCATGGTTACTACTAGACATGCGGCGAGCCGGTTGAGAGCAGATGGTCGGCTACGGTACGCCTGGTCCTCAAGATGATGAGGGGTCGTAACGCCACGGCGGGCCTGACGGTTATGTCTGTTGTTCCGAGAGTATGGTACTAGCGGTGTACGTTCATCATCAGGACCTGCCTCGTCCAAATCATAGCTACTAGTCATATACGACGTATTGTTACGACTGATTTGGGATCGCATGGGCGGATAACGAGGGCTAGAAGGGCCAGAGCTTAGACGTGAGCTGCTAGCCTGAAGCTTCGAACGGTGAGAGCTAGCAAAATGAGATTCGCCATCGAGTACCAAAGTGTGTCCATTGTTACGGTTAAAGCGAGATGCGTGGCGAGTTGCGTTACGAGAGGTGCTTCTGTTGGAACCACGGCCATCCTCATCGCCGGTGTAAACGTCAGAATTATAGATATAAGTATTGGAAAACTTCGCGTTCCTCTTGTTCGACATTGAAGGGCCAGCGTTTTCTATGGAATTAAGCACCAAACGAGCAGGCCGATCCACCTGGCTAGCCATAGAAGTCGTACTAGGAGTTCTTGAATGAGTATGAGCGCGAGGTGCATCGGGCGGATTGGAATCGTAAACAAAGGTCTCGTCAGAGTCAGAATCGTCTGCTTTATTGACTGCGGTGTTCATACGGTATTCGAAGATTTCGGCTGCAGAAGATGCTGGAGATAAGGTCAGTCATATATTTTTGACTTTCTTTTTAAAGGAGACGAGCGTCAGAGTGGTGATAACTTACCAACACCCGGGTTGGCCATAGGTCTTCTGGTATTTTTCTTGCGCTCCTTCTTGGGTCTGATGGTCTCTGTGCTAAGCTTTGTACGAAGAGTACCTCCAGTGTTTTGAGGAACGGTAGAAAGAGCAATCTGGGGGACCGATGTGACAGTTTCGCTTTCAACAATCATAGAGCCGTCGTTTCCTGGCATGGCCTTGTTAAAGTTTGAGAATGTGCTGGATTGACGGGACATCATAGGCGGTGGCGGGAGGCTAGAGAGAGTCGGCCGTCTGCTCTCAGTCGGGATACTGACAGCATCGCTATCAGTGTACGTAGGAATGCTTCTGTGGCGAGTGGTGCGATATTCAGACACAGATGCCGCATCAGAGTCGTTCACTTGATTTGGCGCAAGAGATCCAGATGTCAAACGGTCGTTGATCATGGCCATGGCGGCGTCGGAAGATTGGCCTGGTGAGTTTGGCAAGCTAACTTCTTGGACAGTGGCTAGTGAATTTTGGGCAGTGTTGACATTGTTATTGGTGGGCGTGCGCATTCCCGAAGGGGTTTGTGAGTCGTCGGTTTCGCTTTCAGACATCTCGACAGTAGACTGGCTAGTCACTGATGAAGAGTACTGATGGGAAATCAAATCGCCGGTCTGTTGCATGGAGTATTGCGAGTACGAACTGCTGGGCTGCTGGTTGTTGAGACCAGGCGATCGGATTCTGGGGGAGATTGGCCAGCGGGGAGTGCCGTCGCGTCTAGTTTCGGCGACAGGAGGCTGAGGCGATGGCAGCAGAGAGGACGAAGATCTCGAGTCGGTATCTGTCAAAGAATTCCTCGCAGAGGATGTAGACGACGAAAGTCTAAGATTTGGCTTTCGCGCAGAAGATTGAGATCGTGTGGCGCGTTGAGAGGCCAGTGTTGACGGCGGTAACTGAGTTGGATTCTTGCGCGCTCGAGAACCCGAACTAGGCGTGTTTCTAGGCATAGATCGAGAAGATGGACGTGTGGGTGATGGATCCCGTGAAGCTAAGGGAGATGCAACACCAGAGTAGACATTCGGGGAGGACGTTGAGACCATAGTATCGGGTCAAATTATAGAAGTGAAAAAAGGGAAAAATAAATAAATCAAACAAGGGCTGTTTGGAAGGGTTTAAGAAGTATGTTAGATAAAGCTAATTACCGCATGCCAGTAGAGAAGATAGCCAAGGGAAAAAGGCAAAAAAAACTTCAAGGTGGGCAGACTTGAGTAAAAGGTGGAATGCCTTGGTTCTGAGATGGTGAACATATGTACGTCAACGCCTTGGAAGAGGGATCTGACCTCGATGCAGTTGATTTTGACAATCAAGGCATGCCAGAGGAGGGGTCAGATGGAGTGACAGTTATCAAAGAATCGGGTGCGGTTTATTTATTTATTTAACTTTTTTTTGGCGGCAGTGACGACGATGGCGATGATAGACGGGTGGTGGGAAATCGAGATCGAAGTCTCTTATGGCTAGAGAGGTAGGCGGCAACTTCTAGTTTTTGTGTTGTTATGTTGTTGATTGGGCAGTGGTTCGTAGAGAAAGCGGCAGAGAAAAAGAGAAGTAAACGGCTGCAAAAAAAATAAAAAATTACGTGCTTAGAGGAGGGAAGTAGTTATCAGGTTGTTTCGAGTTGGCGGTGATGCTGATGCTGATGGCGACAGGTTGGATTTGCAGTGGCGATGATGGAAATTGAATTAGAAATGGATGTAGGTCGGTCGTATAAGAGAGAACGTAATAACATTTTGGGTTGTTAGCTGAATGGAGCGTAGGTAAGAAGCGACTTTTTTTTACTTTTTTTTTTTTAGTAGCTTGGAAATGCCTGTGCAATTGCCAGCTCCCATAATATCGTCCTAGGATGGCAGTAGGAAGGGGAAAAATTGCAATATTACTGTAGGGCGACGGTAGATTCTGGGGCGCCCAAATTCTTTAGTCTTAGTTAGTGGTCGAACTGTGACTTTAGTGGGTTGGATAGTGGATTTAGAGGGGTGGCTTTGTTGCAGCACAAGGGGCACCAAAATACAGCCTATGGGACGACCGTGTATAGTCTACCCTATTGTTGAATTTTTTTTTTCTGTTCCCAATTTCTCTAGTGTCTAATTTTATTTCCTCTTTCGTCTGCTCCTACAGCTCGTCTATTCAAATCGCTGGCAAAGGGTTGAGAGAAAAAGACCCGTCATCGTCCATCTGCTTGTTGGGCTTCCCCGGAGACAAGGCTAACCAAACCTAGGTGTAGGTAGTCAGATAAAGACGAAATCAGAAAACAGCATTGAAGTAGGATGACGCTTCTGGGTGTAGCGAATGCAGAAAACGGAGAACAGAAAATTTGATATCGAAAATGCACTGGAATCGCCAAAGCAAGATAAAGATGCAGAGACAGACAGCCGGACAGGAGGGCGTTAACAAATCAATTCGGTAGATTGTATTGTTGACAGCTCAATAAAATGAATACTACTGTCTTGTCTTGTCCAACGATCACATCTATGCGGTTGTGGTAGTTCTATTTTACAATTACAGACTTTGCCTTTGATTATTATGTGTACGTAAATCATGACCCACCCTTTCGTTATTTCCATTTCAATAGAAGGAAGAAGAAGATAAGCCATCGAAGAGAAGAGCCTGAGAAAAGAAGAATGGGGGCAATGAGGCAGAATATCCGAAGAAGAAGGTGTGCGACAAGGCCCTTAAGCACGGCCCTGTTCCGCTAAAGTACCTCTAAGGTTTCCAAAGCCATCAGAAGTGTGAGTTGAGGCGGTGGGGCACGGCAGAAGATACTTTAACAGTACATCAAGGGCCCAGTTTGAGCATTCCGAAACAAGCTACAAAGCTTTTCATTTGTTTCTTCTGAATATGTTCAACCGGTTGATTTGAGGCCCTAATCTAATTTAATATGGCCTACTAGAAGCACAGTCAAAGGTCCACTGATTCTACAGTCATGACGAGGGCTACCAACAACTCAAACCCCCCATCCCATCCCGCTCTTTGTCTCTTTCTCTACTATACAGACCCTTGTAAAGCGACACCCATAGCTTATTCATATGTATTTCACATGTAAAACTGGGCCTCTTGCTCCCTCGGTTTATTCAATCGTCGCTATAGCCCATCTCTATCTTTGTTGTTCGTCGACACCTGCCCTCATTTCGTTTATCATAATCATGCATACCTCTTAAAAAAAGCCAGCACAATGATTTCCAAAGACTCCGAATATAGGATCGACTTTCAGCAGTAAGTGTAATGCTGTTGTGGTTGTGCGTCAATAAATTGCATATGTACGCACATATCTTGTATATACAACTATATATGTGTGTATTATGTGTTATGTGTGCTTGCAGCAGCTTCCTTCCTACGTGCTCCTGTTCCTCTTCCTCCTGTCAGCCAGCCCGTTCCCGAATAGCCAGCCAAACCAACAATCAGGCCAAGTTCGAGTCAGCATATAGCCAGATGTAGAATATTTCAGGCCGCAGTTGCACTGCTTTTGTCTGCGTACTTGTTTGCTGCCCTCTGGGGAAGGAGGTGGGGCCGCAATGATTGTATCTGTACAATAATTGTACAGATACAGATACATATTTGTACAGCCAGAACCGTAAACATGATTTCCACATTGACATGTGTTTCCGGACGGCGCCGAATCGAGGAATGGAGAAGAGGGACTCTTCATCATCATATGATGAGTATAGTTTTATGGTGTCTCTTTAACTTATATTCGTGCCACCTTGTAGTGGTTGCCTGTTGGTGTCCGTCGTATGTATAGAATGCTTTTGTGCTGATGAGTATGTATGTATACCTACAGTGTAGAAAATAAAGGGGGGAAAGCCTAATACTCGTGTGCCTACATAGATGTGAAGACCATCTAGAACACACAATCTCTAGTCTAGCTACTAGTTCCAGACTTGCATAACACCGCACTAGCGGTCACCCAGTCTGCATAGTCTAGAAGATGAGTACATACGTACACATATACATAGATACATACATTCACAGTAGAAAGCTTCAACCTTGGTTTAAGGTTCATGGCGATCCAACAAGAATAGCCAAAGACCTAGCACCAAATGCAAGGCTCAACGCCGTAGCGTTGGGCAGGAACCTTCTTTTGTCCGTGTTGCTTTCGCTGGAATCCTTCGACCATCGTCGCTGTTCTTCTCGCTCTTCCTATTCCTCGCTACAGATTGTGCTTCCTAATTCTTCTTCATTGCTCAGTTGCTCTACATCTCTGAACATACATAGCATATATTGTCATTATAGATATACATATAGTCTTTGACAAACAAGGGGTGTGTAGTCAGCCACCAGAGCTAAAACTCTCCTCTCGCCAAACGAAGCCACCCCACTGCCCTACCTAAAGTCTTTCTTTCTTTTTCTTTTTTGTGTTTTCACTTTCTTCATATCGAGAGAGTGTACTGCCAAGTAGGACCCAGCCAAAAGGGTCTAACAAGAACCAAAGGAATAGGGGGTGTGACAATAGGGGAGCTCAGAGCTAACACAAACAGACACAAAGAAAGATGGTAGTCTGATAGTAGTATCACACCAAGCTATCGACTATGAATTTAGCTAACACTAGTTATGTATGCACCGATGAAGGGGGTGTGGGTGAATCCGAGTATGAGAACAAGAAACAAGAGCTTAGCTAGCCAAACACCTATGACCATCATTCGTTAGTTTCCTATCAACCTACGAATCGATAGATATGGCTGCATTTTGAGCATGATACTGGCCATATTCGACATCGAGGGAAGGATAATAAAGGGGCCTATGGGTCAAAGTCTCCGCCCGCAATATTTTCTCAACTACATCTGATAGCCCTCCTCTTCTTTTTTCTATCTACGTATGTATCTTCTCACATGTCCCAGAGCCCGATTTCAATATAATTGATGTCTTTGTTCTTCTAGCCAATCAACCGCTGCCACGAGGAACAAACCATCTTCTGCCTAGACCGGACAAGTAATAATGGTACTTATCTAGTAACTTCATTTATATTTACATTATGAAGTATAATAATCAGCAAACTGTATCAAAATAGGGCCGTCATAGAAGTTGGTTGGAAAAGGAAACAAGGGGGGAGCAGGTCGTTGATAGTGCTTGTCAACGGCTAAAGACGGGTGAAAACCAGAGACACCATGCGATAACTAACAAGCAAATGACTATAATATCTGCTGTCCGCCTATGATAATGCATATAAGTCTAGCGGGCCATGCATCTACAGATACAACATCACAAAAAGACTTGGTTAACATACAGATATGCATGCATCATATATGCAAGGTAGGGCTTGGGCCATAATTGTAGATGTACAAGCAAGAATATTTAAGTACATACAAACTACATGTACCCGCAACTTGAAAGCCAGTCAGACAGTCAGTTCATTCTTCCCGCGGTTTTTCCTTTGCCACGGCAACGTTCTATGAGAAACACAGTGGGCGGTTATCATCTGTTAGAGCACTCTCTATCTCTCAGTGCATATGCATCTCTTTTGGGTCTTCATTGTGATACTTCATCAGCATGTACTTGCTATTCTTGACCTAGGGCTTAGCTTTCTCCGATTCTCTTAAATCGTTGGTCGGCAGAGCGCACAAAGGAGGAGCTTATTCCTCCTCTGAGCACAGTAACAGCAATATAAGATATTCCGTTTTTCCTTATTTGCCCTCCAAAGACACAACTCGCCAACCGCCAACGGATTTTTTTTCCCTTCCGTCCACAAGACCACAAGATGGAGCGTTCCGCAGCATATGGAGTCGCTCTTTGTTGTTTTGGGAGTCTGACAGAAGGAATTTGTAATTGTGAGATGAATAGTATACAGCTGTAAAAGAGAAATAGAAAGGGAAAGTGATATTACCTGCCGTCTAGGTGCTCGTTCAGTGGGTTTTATGCACCTATAAACCGTAGTCCTTCGCTATCATGATACATATCTTTCACCTTAGCTATGGTTATTATGTCGAGCAAATAGTACAGGCATACATTATACGTTAGTATGTCATAATTCGTAGATGATCTGCTATACTATGTAACTGTACCAAGAGTTCAACATCACGTTCTTACCCTCGATCTCGCAGTCTCAAGTAAACAAAACAATGATAACCGATATCGTTGGTTTCCCCGGTGTACAGACAAATTAGTTAGTTGCACTATATCCAAACCAGGAAGAAGAAAATCTCCAAATTCGAACGAGAAGGGAACTGATAATATTATTAATAATATCAAGACAATAAAGAGACCAAAACTAGACCATGCACATAGTACAAAAGTAGTAATAGGAAATTATCTGGTTGGGATTTGCAACATTACCAAAAAGGCGCTACTTGTTGTTCTTATTTTTCTTATTTATCAATGGTTCCATCACAAGAGAAAAGCTTGCTTGGATCTTCATTAGAGAACAAATAATCGCTAGTTATAAACCAGCTTTTGATTCTTGTATCGCAGAGACATGGCAAGCGAGAACGGTGATGGATCCGGTAAATCAAGACCAGAGGGCCTTTGCTGTATACAAATAGACAGACGAAAGTAGGAGAGTCCAAGGCGAAGAAGAAAGACTCATGTTGTGCTTGGATACTTTCAATCTTCATCTCACGTAAGCCTTGTCTTGTCTTGGTATGGCGATTTCAAAAATGCGTCGTTCTGTGATCAAATCTGTTCATGTACCATCAACTATACATAACAAAATATATATATATATACAATATACACATGCATGCAGATATAGCTGTAGCCTGTCACATGAAGTATGCCGACGAGTCATTCATCCAAATCCGCCGATGCCTGTGTTTACACCTAGATAGATATACTTGATTATATCTTTCGCACATGTAGTTACTCTATTACCAGCCACTAATCACAGTATATCCCCTTCCTCACCTGATGCGGCCATGATGAAAGTTACCGGCCGGATCGCAATGGCGGGGGGGGGATGCGATGTGCAATACAACAACTTTGTTTTCTTTTTCTTTGTTTTGCTTTTGTTTCTATTAGTCCTAGACCGTGTCGATCTGTGTATTTCATGGTTTTTTGCCGGTCGATCGCGGGGAAATGACAGAGACAGTAAAGTACGAATATGTATCTGCAATATAGACAACATTTATGAGGTGATGTCATTTCTCACCCACCTTCTTTTTTTAATATTCTTCTGATTGGCATTCTTATTTCAAATTCTGCTACATACCTTTCATACATTTTCACGTATTCAATTTACATGGCACAGGCCTGATAGTTGGGAGCCCCAATTTGGCATCTAAAGCTCACTTTGGTGATCCCTCTCCCCCACGGGCTCTTAATGTAGTGCTTCTCTAATGTCTGCTTCCTTGTTTCACCCACCACCCCCTCGTCTTTCGTTCGCCTTACTTTACAGTAGTTTATGTCCATGTTGTGATTATCATTTGTTAGTCTTGTTCAATTGTAAAGGTCCTCAATATCCTATTCAAATGCCACCTTCTCTGGTACCAGGTCTGTTTAGGCTCAAACCACCATCACGGGCCACACACATGATGCGCTGGCAGAAAACTTGAGATTCTTACTGATATGTTACGACTAACTATGTATATATTCACTTTATACAAAGGAGTCCATAGTTAGGCATTACACATGCATGTCCCGTCGATGGCATTGACCTACATCCTTCTTGGTCCAGAGCTATTAATCAAGGCGGTCAAATGACAGTCTCTGTTACTTTATTCCTAGTCTTCTCTATGTCCTAGAGAATATTGTAAGTAGATGAGCGAGATTGTAATCAAGTTCCAAGTCTTAAGCCTAACTTACAGAAAGTCAATGGCCACTCGCCAGTGACATACCAGTTTCGAGATATTCGTCTACGCTGTATCCCCAAAAAAGTAAACAGATCAAAAAAGAAATATACTAACAGCCGATCGTCTCGTCAACTGACTCTATGAAAAAGTACATTCTCCAGTATGGCCTACTATGCATGTCTGTAATGTATATACACACACATTACATTACATACATGACAGCATGCATTACATATGCAGCCCATGAGGGGAAAAAACTTCGACAGCAACGGCAAAAAAATAGAGGAAAAAAAGCTCATGCTCTGGGGGAAACGACCGACAAAACTCGATTGCATGATCTCTCACACTAGCATAACGACAAGAATATGAAGAAAGTAAAAAAAAAAAATTTAAAAAAAGGCGGTGAGGCCATACACAGAGGCCCAAAGCTTTCTTCAAGCTTGCAGCAGCAGTACGACGATAGAGAAATTTGCTTCAAGCTTTTTATTCTTGATAAAGGGTCAACGGCGACTTCCGCACCGTCATATAGTTTTTAGGCTTTTTTTTTCTCGTATCTTTCTTACCGTCGACAAAACGGCAATAAATATCTTTTAGTTTTGAATACATATCCCATCTTGCTACATACGTAGTTTCATTTATACCCACTAATTATGTTTAAACTTGCTGACTAAAGTTATACGGCTTTTCTTCATGAGCTGCTTTTTTCGGTCTAAAATCATGATGTCACCACATCTTCACCCTCTAAGTATACATACATATTACAACTCTAAGATTAATATAGAACAGCCGGAAAAAACACGAAGATAGAAAGCGGATATTCCATCATAACCCTCGGCATTACTATAATCAACTACCCTTGATTCTGTTAATATGCCACTTATCAACATTCTATCCCCTGGCTAATGACACGTTCTTCTTGCTTTTTCTAGTAAAATCAAAGGTCCGAGTCCATGTGCAAGCCAACAAACTTCATAGAAAACGAAGCCTTTAAAAATCACGTTTCTTCTTTTGATATTCTCTAGTGAGATTTTTCTCAATAGAGGAACGCCGCGTCTCAAGCCGAAAAATAAACGGACATTCTTTGGACTAGCACAGTTAACTAAATAGTTTTTTTACAATTCATCTTATTTTTTCTTCTTGAATTATACAAACTCAACTCATGAAACCGACACGGCCCCCTCTCAAGCCTCACTTAGTTGTTATGCCTTTCCTAATACTTTCAAACCACTCCATTTCATTATGACGAAAGAATCTAAGAAAAAGGAAAGAAGAACAAAAGAAGCAGACTCAATGTGTAGGTATATCCTAGTCATCAACATGGGACCCTCTCTTTTTTCGGTTTCTTTATTTTCCCTGTCTGTATTATCGCATTCGAACAAAATAGTAAGGGAAAAGAAAAAAAAGACGTATCCTTGTATATTGGCTTAATTCGTTAGATGTCAGAAAATACCACTTGGTGAATCTCGTCTAAGCAATTTACACATAATTCTCAAAGAAAAAATAATAATCCCAAGGATAAAAAAATTGATGTATCAATCTTCAGAGAATTGTGGCTGGTGTATGTAGTTTCGCTTGGAGTACAAATCAATTCATCTCCGTCTACCTAAATAAAGTTGGTTTTTTCTAGGCAAAAGAAGAAGAGACTTCATGAATAGAGTCAAATGAAAGTCAAGGCTCGAGATCTTATTTCTGTCGTTTCCTATCTAATGATCTACCGCATCTCCGGATTCACCAGATCACTTATATGTAATTGCTCCTGTCCGTGGATATCCTTTTTTCTCCCCCTACATCCGAACAATGTATGTACATCCCTCCTCCTACATCGATCTCACTATTCTGCCTTCTGTCTTAGCTTCATATGATTTTCTCTCTTATCCCCATCTGCTCCGTCTAGTAACTGTGATATGATTCGAATCTGGTCATACTTCCATCACTTCCGGTAAGACATGTTGAGAATTTCCGGATATTACAATATTGGTGAAACGTATGTAGCTCATTGTGAGATACTTTCCCTATCATTTCTATTTCTAATAGATTCGTAACCCTAAGAGTCGAACAATGTCCTTAACTACGAACATGAGAATAATTGTTCACAATAACTTTGATATTTCCTAAACATAGAGATAGAGATTATTTAATGACGATAATCCCATCAAGAAAGTACATTGGCATTAAATGGTTCACAGATGGTGCATGCAGGATAAGAGTTATGCGTTGAACAAAAAATGACAAGATAATCATTAACACATCCGAGGCGAATGACAAAAAAGTACGTCTACATTGACGAAACAGGACAATATGGTCAAAAATAAACAATAGACAAGATACGACGAAGAAAGAAAGAAAAAAAACTAGCTATATACTCTTTCAAGATGCTTGAGGGATAAGGGAAATAGAGGAACATGACGATAGTAACGCAGAAAAAAGCCATGACATATGATAAGATGTGACGCAACATAAACCCACCAAAGTGGTGAACAACAAAACAATTCAAAACCCTCCATTCATAATCTGACACGATCCAGATAACAAGACTGTGGAGAAACACAAAATGAACCAAAAAAAACAGACAACTGGAGTGTCTCACAGCCGAACATCAAGAAATGGTAAATGGAATGGCCAAAGTAAAGAAAAGTGACTTGGGATGTCAGAATAGACAAGGCAGCCAGATAGACAACAAACAAAGAAGTTCCTTGACCGAAATATACAACTTGAAATGGGGAATAAAAAACAGAAAACAAGACAGCAGATACTAAAATGTTGTTGAGAGACAGCGTGTTTACGGAGTGAAGCATATCGGATGGAAAGGGAAGAAAGAGGAGAGAAAAGAAGAAGACGAGGTAAGAAGAAGGGGAGAGAGAAGGAATCATGAGCAGAAGCAAAGCAAAAATAATGACATATCCCAATCATCCATCATACAATCATTCGTGTTGCGCATAATCGCATACATGAAGCTGAACGTCTATAACCGTAACTGAGGCAAGACGTCACGGATCTAGTGGTCCGCGGTTTCTTCCTTCTTACCGCCCCAGCCTCCGGCCCACGGCAGCCAGCTATTCCGTTTGCTGGCGTTGACAGCGTCGTTGTGATCTTGTACGAGACGGAGTGGCCGGGGCTTGTTTCCAGCGAATGTGGACGGGGTCTTGTCAAAGTAGCGCGGTGGGCTGCTCTGCGAAGGGGGAGTGGCGATACCAGCGATAGATTCGTTAGAGACGCTTGATGTCTCGCTGCGCATCCCGGGGAAGTTTCCAGCGGAGGGAGTCTGACTGCCAGTGCTGGAGGACATTCGGGCGGAAAGAGGACCCGTAGAGGGGGGCAGGCCGGGCGATGCCAGGGCTCCCGACGCGAAAAAAGTCTGAGAGCGGCGGGGGGCGTTGAAGGTGGGCGACATCTGACCATCGAGCCCCCGGTACATCTGATTGACCAGAGCGGCGCCCCCCGACCCCGTGTACTGTTCGCTCTGGGGCCGAGCCCGACGCACGCTGCTAGCGCGGGACATGTTACCAATAGGAACGCGAGGGGCGGTGTCGGGGTCGTTGTGCAGGCTAGCAAGACCGGCCGCAGTGGGAATGATCGACATTGGGCGGGGTCTTTTGGGCTTAGCAGTGATGGGGGTAGTTACAGTAGTAGCAGTAGCAGCAGCAGTAGCGGCTGCGGCCACAGAGTTGTTAACGTTGTTCGAGTTGTTGTTGTTGCTTGACATCAAAGACTTGGTACGCTGGAGCCAGCCGGGGCCGTTAGCGGATTCGCTGGGAGGAGCCGGGAGATCTTTGTTCGTGTTGGGGGCCGCGTTCTCTGACGACTGGTCAAGAATGGCTTCAAAGTCTTGGTGCTGCAGAAGGCGCTCGATGATCTTGTTGATGTACAGCATAAGCGCCTTGTTCTGGTCCTTGGCACTGCGCAGCTCCGACTCCATACGACGGTAATTGTCATCAGCCTCACCGGCATCCTCCAGCTCGTCGGCGAGCGTAGTGCCGCTAGCACTACGACCCTCCAGAGCGGCCAAGGTATCCTCGTTGCTAGCGCGCGAGCTCTCGTCCATGCTGGAACGGGCATTGCTAGCAGTGCTCATGTAGCTGAAGTCATTCTTGAAGTCACCATTCAGGGTCTTGTCTTGCAGAAGTAGTTGGTAGCTCTCGTTGTCTTCCATAAGACGGGCGTTAGCCATACGAGCTTCCATGAGCTGACGCTCAACTTCCTGCAGACGACCACCTCCTTGGTTTTCGGCTTCAACAAGCTTAATCTGAGCCTCAGCTAGCTCGAGACGAAGAGACTCAATAATCTTGTCCTTCTGAAGCAAGAGCTTGGAATTATTGCGAGAATCACTGCGCTGGAGAGAAGACGGCGGGGCAAAGCTACCATTTTCGGTAGGGGAGTTTGCGCTGCTGTTGGCTATGGAGAAAATAATGTCAGTATGGGAATTGAGTAAAGGAGACGGCAAGTTTGCTGCTAACGACATGTACGAAAACAAGGGGGATCGGTTCAGAAGAGGCCAAGGATAGAAAAGCATTGAAATGCTTGCTAAGGGTCGCTGATATGAACAGGGATAGATGGATAGGTTATGGGTTTACCTCGGCTGGGTCTGGACTCGTCATCGTTGTTGTTCCGTTGTGAGAGACTGTCCTTGAGACGCTGGATGACAGACTGCATTTCTTCTTCCCGGGTGGATATCTCCTCCTTTTCTTTAGTCATGGCACTACGCTCAGCCTCATAGATGGCCTCCATCTCCCGCATTTGACGGGCAGCCTCCCGTTTGCTGTTAGACAGAGATTCGATCTGTTCCTCGTACTCGTGGAGACGTTCCTCGAGCTTAGCCTGCTCTGAGTTTGTGTCCTGCAGACGAGAGCCCAGAACTAGTGATTCTTTGCGAAACAGGTCAGTTTCGGCCTCAGCCTTACTTAGGCGGGCCTTGAGGTCATCGATGGCGGCGATAGCCTCAGCGCGAGCCTCTAGCTCTGCATCAGTAGAATCTCTCAGCATCGATTCCCGGCGAGTGGCCGGAGCTCTGGATGCAATGATGCTACCGGTACGACTGGGTCGCGAGCGGTGGCCACTGACGGCCGAACTAGTGGGCGTGCTGGAGCGAGCTGGAGAGGAAGGCGATGCCGAGCGTACGGATGAGCTACCATTAGTGGTAGCTACTCGCCCAACACCGGACGCCGGACGCTTGGTAACGGTCGACATGGCGCGGAGAGCAGAAAGGCGGTGATGGATCAGAAGAGGAGCTGTTGCGATGATCGGATCAGGAGTTGAGCAGCGGTAAAGTGAGCAGTGTCCGTAATGGTAAAAGGCGAGACGGGCGGTAGTCTCGAATAAAAAAGCGAGATTTGCTATCTCGTCAGGCACGCAAAGGAATATAGAAAGAAAATAAGCAGTTGAAGGCGAATGTAAGAAAGTAAACACAGCAAAAGGAGTCGAGCGAAGAAAAAAAAAAAGTACGGTAGATATGCAGGTGAGTTCGCTGGCAAAGAAACGAGGAAAAGGAATATGCAGCTTGGTGGTGGGTGGGTAAGCACTGTTGTAGTCGCAGCAGTTACTGTTGTTTGGGTGAAGTGCTGAGTGGCCCTGGACAATAGGATATGTACTAGATGGTAGGCCCCGGGTAAACGTGGCGTTATGGTGTTCCAATAGAATGCGCAAGTAATGGTCTACAGCAACGACAGTAGCAAAAGAAAAAAAAAGAAAAAACGGCCCAGAACGTGTTCCAGGAAGAAGAGACACAGCAAGAACGAAAGGAGACGACAGGAAAGAATGCGTGCAGCAGGACTGACTGGCCAGGCACGGGATGGGGCGACGAGGGCAGTTTTGAGTATTCTGGACGCAGCGAGAAGCGGTGAGAACTAGGAAAAGAGACGAAGTGATTCGCACAGCCTTTTCTTGTCTTGTTGTTGTTTCTTTCTTCCTGGTTTTTTTTTTATTCTTTGGAGTGCCTGGGTTTGTTATGGTGGCAGAAAGAGGAGAAACCAGGCCAACGCCCACAACAGTAAAGACAGCGTCCCTCTTCGTCGGTGGGTGGTCCGGCTCATTCTCCAGTGCGATGGGTTACAGCAATGGGGTGAGGGGCCCAGTCTGTGGTCAACAAGGTCTAGCGCTGGGCCGTCCAAAGAATTGAGAGCGGGAACAACGACGACAGGCTTGATGGAAACGGATCACGCCTGTAAGCGCAGCCTGTGGCTCGAGCTTGCAAGACCTACGATGGGATAGTGACGATTACCTTTGGCTCTTCTGCCAAGTTCCTTTTAGGGTCGAATGCAGCATCGTGCCTTGGGTTCTAGAAAACTACGTGCTATCGCGAGCAACCACAAATACCAGCTTGCGTATTCTCTTCGCACGATACAGAAGGTGCGCAAAAAGGCAAACATGCCAGAAGAAACATCAAGTCAGAGCCCCCAAACAATGCTGCGACCAGCGCTGTTGCTCAGCCAGCCTAGAGATTTTTCCAGTTCCATTTCAAGGTTCTTGTTATTCTCAAGGCAAGGAATTTCCAGTTGCTGTTGCTTGTAACTATTCGAAACATACTCCGCCCGGCCACTCCAGGCCCGTTACAGGCACTTGAATTTGTCTTTCTACTTCTGTTTTTGCTGCTGCAACCGCTGTTGTCTGCATGCAGCAGCTGCAAATCGACCTGGAAACCACAGGATCAACCCTCGCTTTATCTGCAGATGCAGGCACTGCAAATTTGGCCTAGCCTGGTCTGGCCGTAGCAAAACAAGAACAAATCAAGAGCAAAAATACAGCACAGAATGCAAGAACATTCAGTAAAGCGGTAGCGATCACCACACTAGCACCGAAGCTCTCAAGCACTTTGCCTATCTCGCCGGAGTTGGCTGGGAAAAGGAGGCGGTCCAGTCCATCTGACCTATACACTATCGTCCTGTAATCGACTCTCCAAGCCTAAACCCACTTGCCTGCTCGGGACAGTAATAACAACAAAGTCCATCGCATAAGGCATGTCACCTATATACAGTACAATCACTTCTCGAACCGTGTCGTCTATAGCAACCTGCTTAAAAGGACGGGTCAACAGGACAACACTCCTACCCTAGGCGGCCTACCCTAGAGATAGAGATGTTGCTATGCCATTATAAGCAAGATATCTGCTTTCATTGTATTGTGTCATTGCAATAAAGTTAGCGTCGATGGTATGTGCTGGCCAATACGTTTATGACTTAATGCTCTCTTTGCCACTTATTGTTGTTGTCACAATTATTGTTTTCAAGCCCCTGTTACTCTTGTTGCTACTAGTTGGCATCTCCAGGCGGGTTGCCCTTCAAAGGCCTGTCTTCTGAGCTTCCACTCTATTCCCCCTAGCATATCTTCTATCTGATTTGTCTGTTCTTTCATGCCCTTTCGCTCATCTCTACTGTCCGTCATGACCTTGTCTAATTTACTAG
This sequence comes from Davidsoniella virescens, assembly GCA_001513805.1. Lineage (NCBI taxonomy): Eukaryota > Fungi > Ascomycota > Sordariomycetes > Microascales > Ceratocystidaceae > Davidsoniella > Davidsoniella virescens. The sequence continues at coordinate 16,950 of LJZU01000383.1, forward strand.
ACTATTGAGAACAGATAGCGACGGCATTCGGCCTGCTATTTGTCGCTACATGTACTGCCCCTCCAGATTTTGCAGGCAAAATACATCTTCAAGGGCTAATATATACCCACCCCGGTTTCCCCCTCTTATTCCCCTTCCCCTCCGCCTTGATCTCACATGAGGGAGGAAGCAACGCGATGCTCTGTGCGGCTTTGCTCGACTTGGATCTCCACACAACAAGATGGGCATAGCTTGGGGCGATTTCGGGCCAGGGCATGGGCATGGGCTTGTTTGTCCCTAGCTGATTCGACGAAACTAATAGCAAAGTATTACTTACTTCATTTTGACTACTAACCTGGAAGGAATCCGATCAACTCTTTCGGCTATTGTGCAATGCTTACTTAGCCTAACGACAGGAAATGTGGAATCGATAGCAAAAAAGACGCGCTACTTTCTTTGTATTCTTGCTCCTCTCATAGTCACAATCTTGACATTTGAATTCTATGGAACATGGATGGAACTAAGGAAGCTTCACATCAAACCCGGTTCTAAAACTGTGTGCTATAGTCGCCAAAGACCCTTTGTCCCGCCCACCTTCATGCCACTATCACTAATTCCCTTTTCTAGACCTAGATGCTCCAACAGAGATGTATAATATGTAGCTACAGACACAACAATTCATATATGTACCATGTGTACTTAAAAGAATCACAACTATACTTTTTTTTTCTTCTTTTTTGGTTCAATCTTATCAAGGTGGAAATGGAGCTCTAATAGCTATGTAGCACCTCGATATTCTAAGATACACAACCCTGAACTAATACTAGTATACAATATAAGGTGAAGGACAGCCTACTTCTCAACAGTGACAGGTCACTGAGGTACAGAACATTTGTGATGGTTTTGTTACATGCTATTCCTGCGCATTTCAACTTCTAATCCTTTCTGGGAAAACCCACTTCATCGGGATCCTGTCTCAAAACCTCCGAGCATCTTGTAGCTCCTTGTATCATAAACCCTCTTAGAATAGTATGGTTACTACCTCTTGCGAGGTCGGCCAGGCGTATAACCACTAAGCTATGGGGACTACAACTACACTTGTTCTCTTGCGGTTCTTTCACAGCCTGCCTTGATCCTCAAGTCCCGTGCCGCGTTCAATTTAACTGAGGTAGGAACGCTCGTTTGTGATACTCGGTCTGTGTCCTGAAATATAATTTGGATGCTGGCTGTTTTGAAACCCCCTCTGTTACCATCTTGATGTTAAGATTGGTGCTAATCTTTCCCCGTTAATGCTGCTCGAATTAGCGCAAGGATTTGTCCTCGAATCCCTCCTCCATCTCATCCTCAATCGGTCCCTTTAACTCACTCACTTTAAAACTTGTCCTTTGAACCCATTCAATTATTCTTGTTATTTGTATTTTGGGGTCCTAGTCAAGGCCCTTTCAAACCTAGTTAACTTCTTATTCTTCGATATCGTTATTGTTCATTTTCCCCACCGCTCATGGATGGGTTGTTGAGCTCCGTTCTTCTGCATCAAGGAGTCTAGTCACTGCTCTGTCCATCGTATTTCGCCGTCTCCAGTGGCCCATACTCATTTGTGCTAACTTCAATGAGAGTCACTTGAGAGAACCGGCTGACCCTTTAACCATAAGACAGGGACTTGTACTCAAGGTGCTTTACACTTTTTAAACATCAATCTATGCCTTGATCAATCTCCATTTCCTTGAGCCATCCTGCGATCTTTACGTGACAGGTTCATTCTAGATAGCTATGATGATCGTTTCGGACAAAGAAACTGGTCAATAACATCAACAGACACGTCCTCGATGCCATGGAAGCGCATTAGCGATAGCAGACAGTGAGATGCAACTTACAACTACATGTATAGACAGATATATGATTCTTATGGTTTGTCAAGGCAATACTCAATATTGAGTTCTCTGAAGCTTGCAAAAGCATACCCAACTCCAATTACTATCTCGATATTCATATTGTAGTTGTACAAACAAGTCACAAACTTATCCAAATGTTAGAGGCCAATCTAATGTGAAAACTATCCGATTAGCGTTTGTTAGTACAGATCATTTCTACTTGTGTTGTGGCATAGAAAGTCCATTCTGATATAAAGATAGAAGGGTCGCTGTCATGCATGAGCTATACAAAACAATCCACCGCCGCCACCTTTTTTAGCTCTGATGCATAACCCAGACATCATCAGGTCGAGTCGTTTGGAACATCATGTAGGACGACAATATTGAACAGGGTTTCATTTTCTCATAACCCTTGATCTTGACCAATCTTATATGTACAACTCGACGAATCTAGTAGTGCGAGCCGGTACTATTATATGATCAGCCACGTGACCTGGGCTCACGTGCCGGAGGCTATGTGTGTTATTGGATTTTTGAGGGTATAATACATTGATGAGATACATAGTATTTTCGACATTTCACTATCAATACGTCAATGGTAACAGATGGGGCAGGCCAGAATATATTTTCTGGGTCATTCTCTCATCGATGAGAGGAAGAAGATTGTCCATTACTTCAGTGAAATATCAAAAACGCATAAAATGAAATCCTATTATTCGGTCCCGGTGAACGCCATATCCCGTAATTCATGTTCTGGAAAACTGTGCTCGAAGAACTTTTATATTTTAAATTTTTGTTCTTTTTTGACTTGGTTTCTCTATACTACTTGAAGGGTTGAGAAATTTAGGCCTGGTCGGACAGAATGTCTGAGTCACCAGCGTCCAGAATGGCCATGGTCGAGCAGCGGAACATCTTACCGCAAGCGGTACCCAGCTCAATCTATATTGATGAATGAATAGTAAGCATTTGATTATCACCCTCCAAAGTCATGGTTTGTCTTCAGACTTCTTCGCTGGGTTGACTGGTATTCCAATGTATATGGACATCAGCCGTGATCGAGATATACACAAATGTGCAAAATCAACCGAGTTGGAAGATGGGGGAGGATACGTACGTTGGTGCCAGTCAGGTGGTGGACGTTGGTCTTAGCCAGCATGGAGTAGTACTCGAGCTCAGACTTGCGCAGAGGAGGAGTGTTGCTAGCAATGATAACCAGCTTGGCTTTGCCAGAGCGCAGGCTCTATAACTTGAAGTTAGTATATTGTTCGACCGATTGGTTATGATGACTTGTTTCGAGATGTGAAATGCCGTACCTTCAGGGTAGACTTGTAGCCCAGAGTGACCTTGCCGGACTTCATGACGAGAGCCAGCTTGGAGTTGATGCTCTGGGCATCGCGCTTAGACTTCTTGATAGGGGCCATTGTGTCGGTTGGTGATGAGCAACTGTATTGGATTGTCGATGATCAAGTAAGAGTTAAGATTCAACTTCAAAGTTTTCTCGATAATTTTCACTAAAGCAACATCTCCTACGCTCATCCTGCCATAGTGGGGCATAGGTGTATTTTTTCGTGCCCTTATATTTACCCACCAATTTTCCGACTGTGTGGCCAATTAATCGCCCATTTGGACACCGGAGCCCTAAAGTTCCGGGATTCACCCGTAGGTGGCTCTAGCGTCTGGTGCTTTGAAATCAAGGGTTAGAAATCAAGAATTCGGCTTGCCACACGCTTTCGCATATCCAAAGGGGTCCATTTTCTTCTTGGTCTACTCTTTCTTCTCTTCAACATCATCCCTCTTCATACCCATTTTAAGGCACTTTAACAAGTAACCGACGACAAAATGGCCCGCCGTCCCGCCCGTTGCTACCGGTACTGCAAGAACAAGGTGCGTCGTTCTTATCATTTCTCTCGAGACTATCGTCAAATTTTCACAGGTCCAAAATACGACAGACCCAAGCATTTTCATTAATATCGAAATCCTTATTACATTGACCCCTCACGACGAGAGGTCAAAATGACGATCATTGACAAAGTGTCTGGGCTGAGAACCTGACATGACAGTCATTCAAACCATGTATAAAGCAGAATACTGACATCATTCTCTTGTCCATAGCCGTACCCCAAGTCGCGCTTTAACCGTGGTGTCCCCGACCCCAAGATTCGCATCTTCGATCTGGGCCGCAAGCGTGCCAACGTTGACGAATTCCCTCTGTGCATTCACCTGGTCTCCAACGAGTATGAGCAGCTGAGTTCCGAGGCCCTTGAGGCCGCCCGTATTTGCGCCAACAAGTAAGTTACTTTGTCGATAAGTCCGACCCCGAATAAGATATCAAACAAATGTATCAAACAAAATAACATACAATATTAACACTTTAAATCAGGTACCTGGTCAAGACCGGTGGTAAGGAAAACTTCCACCTTCGTGTCCGTGCCCACCCCTACCACGTTGTCCGTATCAACAAGATGTTGTCGTGCGCTGGTGCCGATCGTCTGCAGACTGGTATGCGTGGTGCCTGGGGTAAGCCCAACGGTACCGTCGCTCGTGTCAACATTGGCCAGATCATTCTGAGCGTCCGCACTCGTGACTCCAGTAAGTTACACCACCCGAAAGCTTGAAAGTACTTATAAAAATAAAACAGTTGCTAACATCAATATCTACAGACCGTGCTATTGCTCTGGAGGCTCTTCGCCGTTCGCAGTACAAGTTCCCTGGTCGCCAAAAGATCATTGTCTCCAAGAACTGGGGTTTCACCCCTCTCCGCCGCGAGGAGTACGCCGAGCGCAAGGACGGTGGCCGTGTCAAGGTCGATGGTGCTTACGTCAAGTTCCTGGCCAATCACGGCAAGCTCGAGCACAACATGCGCGAGTTCCCTGACGCTTTCGAGGCTTAAGTGGTTTGGGTTTCTAGCTTGCAATGAATGACAAAAAAACAAAATTACTACTCGGACAATTAATGAGGACTTTTGGTGTCCATGGAAGGCGTACACTACGTTCTTGGAAATTGATTTTGCTTTCAATGAAGTATCATGATGATGTCGCTTCCATTACGAATAAGACATGAAGACGACATGTACATATTGTTATGGATATAGCGATGTGTGCGCTCTAGTTTTGGGAAGAAGTCGTATATTGTCTTGTCTGGTCTACGATGAAGTGGTATGTTCCAGTCATCCTCCACGTGTACGCATCGGAATCTTTAACTTTGTCTGTGTTTAGCGTTGTTATGTCGAAATCGCTTTGAAATCCAACATGCATTATAAATCATCACTACATTAGACACAGGTTAACTCGTAGTAGTGTCCATAATAGACCTTTCACAGAGCCACAACTAATTCTACGAGCACTTAAGATGTGTAACCCCTGTCTTCATAAAGGTAGCATGGTGATCACCCCTGTCACGAGACCAAGACAAATTATCGGTCTGCGTGTAGGGTTTGTGAAAGGGCTAATGTTTGCTGTAACCCTACGGGTTATCCACATATATACATACATATGTGTGTATTTCATAAAACAAAGCAGCAATACCATGTCATTTTCATCGTGAATTATGCTTAAAAAGAATATTTTAACTTAATAATAAAACTGTCAAAAAAAGAGATTTACCCATGTTAAAAGTGATATATCGGGTATCTACGGATACATACAGTGCTGTTATGCAATAAGACATTACTACGAATCGGATCATGGCAGCCCAACACAATCCGAGCCGACATCGCCGAGATCATCAGACGGCTTAGTGAAGAGATCGTATGAAGAGATTGAATATGACAAGCACAACTTGGGCACCGAGTAAGAAATCATGAGAATATGTCGCATAGCCTATACAAGATTGATGTGGGATGTTATTCAACAGATGACGATTAAGTGCGTTTATGGGCTTATTTATTCCCAACATTGGCACATTTGCATACGCGAGAAAAACAACCTACTGAATTTAACATGTAACATACACATGTATACATGTACCGTAGATATGTATATTGGCTTACGGTGAGATGTGAAATTGGTGCCTACTCGTTAAACTTGTGCCCTCGAAGAAGAAAAAATGGGAAGGTGAGTATTGAATAATGAAGTGATGTACAGTAAATGAACCTGAAGCGAAGTCGCTTTGCTACTATTCGAACATCAATTACTCAGGGCTAGAACCAACACGACATGAGACAGGACAGCATCTAAAGCACGGCGATGATCGCTATGGAGCTATGGGCAAGTTTAGAAACAAATAATGGCCCGGTGAACACCTATAAGGGCTACGGAACAAACAAAGTCCAAGTTCAGACAGGGAAGACGAACCAAGGCATCATTCCTTTATACATATGGTCGGCGAGTGAATGTGACATATTGACATCATCGAACGTGGTTGAGGAGAGGGGATGTTTAGACTGAGGGATTGTAGATTGTATTAGTCTAGTACTATCGGAACTACGTACAAGATAAAGGAAGGGGATTGCGATCTTAAAAGGAATGCAGCAGCGCATCGCATCGCATTTTTAGCGTCAAAACCCGCTTCTAATGAACGCCTATATCAGTTGTCACAAGGTAAAAAGTACGAAATCTAGGCCCCTTTGGAAGACAGGAGAGAAGAAAAAGAGTAAAAATTAGATCCAACAGAAGACCATAAAAGATAACAATGATGAACCCCGCGCCCATAGATACACTTTCATCACGAGTTTACTTGTGGTGGAATGGGATGGATTGTAAAGGAGAGTATCTTTAAGTGCGAGAACTAGTCAAAACATCTGACGAGAGAGAGACATAGAGAGAAGGTATATGAAATATGTCTATCTGCATACATATGTTGTACTTTGTAGTGCTGTGCGGTGTTGGGGGGAAGCGGTCACGAGTCAAGAAGCTCGTGGATATATTGTGTGTGTCAATACGCATGTTTTTGTATATTAAGCTAACTGTACATGAATAATTATGTGTGTAGCTGAACTACCGAAGCCGGGATAAGATGGTGTGGATTGAATTGCCGCGACAGGAGATGAGACATGTAATACCATTTAAACATAGATAATCTAGAGACAATTGTGCATGTACATATATAGCTAACGGGGCATAGTATAATGGTATCGCAAGATCAGATCATATCGCCGTCCTAGCCTCGCACCCCTCTTCTTACTCTTCAGTTGCAGTTTGGCTATGATGTAACTGCATAATTGATCATTGCAGGTGGCTCGGTTCATATGTATATGAACAAATAAACTATGGAATACAACAGGTTATCTTGTGAGTCTGTTGTTGTTGGGCCTTGCTTACAGTTCAACACTTGTGTACAAATGCTTTTTAATAGCTTATGCTTCATTTTGACTCAGACAGTACATGTGGGATTGGAAATTTGTACCTAGGAGTTTTGGATGGTCATTTTGTGACCCAACAAAAGATCATCTCCAAAAGTTTCATCATAATCAAGGTCAATATCAAAAGCTCGCTGAGATACTGAATACATGAACGCGTTATCTTGGGATCTTAGTGTTTGCCACCTCCTCTAATCACTAAATATTACACAAAGATATAGTTGTTCTAGCACGATAAAACGGCGGGTCCGAGCTGATACCGCCCTATTCGCTAGTATGTACTGTGCCGTTAGCTCTGACGCACTAAAATTGTGCTAGACTGCTGCGACACCCACTGTAGCGCTGTAATTCTAGGCGTCAGAATAAGCTGTGTACACATTAGACCGCTAGATCATATCTCCTTAGGGGAGGGAGACTTGTCAAGCTTGTCAGCAATTGCATTGTTTACAGTAAACTTCGTTGTCGTCGAGACAGGCGGAACAGTGGTCAATACTGTATTTTTTTCTCTTAATCATTATACGACGTCAACCTGCACGTCAGCCCCCCGGATTTCGGCCGTCTGGGTGAATAATTCTTTTTTTGTTTCTTCCCTCATGCTTGATGGATTCTTTGTCGGCGCATTTCTTCTCCTTCTTGATATCAACTGTCATTCTCCGATATCTTTCATTCCTGACAGATTGAGTCTTGTTGTCTGTATATTATCCTTACGTCTCCCTTTCGCCGAGAAGCTTGCTGGCCAGTCTTCATCTTCTAGCCATCGCCAGCACTTCAGCACCTAGACAGCCCTATATTTCAGGAAGAAACATATAGGTTTCGAGCACGAAAACACTTAAACCAACTCGTTCAGTATGGCGTTTCAAACTCGCGCGTCTCAACGCGTGGTGACAGCTACAGAAAATCAGCATCAGAATCACCAACGAACTACATCAGCGTCTGCTCTTTCACAGACCGGCCATTCCTCTCGCCAGGGCGCGCATACGCCACAGCCGACCGCCGAATCACAAACCTGGGTGCTCTTCCCACCAGCCTCTACAGCACTTACAAGCTCATCGTTCCTGACCCTCAACGATAGCGGGAACTCACCCTCAGATCTCGGCGCTAGCAGTCTTGTCCGTTCCGATCTGCGCTCCCACTCTATCGATATCTCTGCGGCCGGTGGCCATACAAACGACTTCTATGAAGAGGATGAAGACGACGACGACGATGCAGAGCTCGATATCCTGGATAGCCACTTGGCAGATTTCCGCACCCTTCCTAGCATCACGACGCCAATTTCCCATACCGTCTTACCAGGCCATGACGGCCTAGGGTCGTTCCGCTTGCCGAACCACAATGCTAATCTTCAATTACAAGAGCAATTGTATGCCTTTGAACAGTTCAACCCGAACCATATCAACGCCAACATTCCAGAACCGGTTGAACTAGACCCCGAAGAGCTTGAGGCGGCCGAGCGTCGTGCGCGTATCGAGGCATGGAGACTAGAACACAGCCGAGTTCTCCTTGAAGAGATACAGAAAGAAACTCGTCGCAAGCGTCGCCTCTCACAAGCATCATCGGCTATGGGAAAAAGACCTGTCATATCTACATCCGTTCAATCAAAAGATACCGAAGAACCTTCATTGGAAGCTGCAACTAGTTCTGAGACTCCTGCAGCTGGTGTATCTGCCCATACAGAAGAAGCTGAGAAGATGGAGTGGCACGATGATTCTATGGCCGACAAAGCTAGAGATGAAGACGATGAACCCAAGGGTTTGCTTGACCGTATAACCCACAAAGTGATAAGAGATATGCTTGATCTCGATGACCACACGCTCGCTATTATCTTTGGCGAGACCTACGTTGGTGAAGAGGATGCCCAGGCTACACCGCGCGCCTCATCACCAACTGGTGATGCTGCTGCTGCCAAAGAAGATTCTTCGTGGCAACTCCGTGTCATTGAAGGCGTTGCACGTGAGCTTGGAATCTTTGTGAACTCTATGTCTCCTCACCCGCACCCTGGGGGCTTTTCCACCTACAACAAAGTCCAACAAGAACCCATATCATATGCCGGCCTCAATGCAATACCCGAATCGTCTCCTTCGACCCCTAAGCAACCTTCTCTGTTTGAGTCATTATCTCAGTCTGCCTTGCAGTTTAAACCATCTTTTACTCTTTTGCAATCCATGAACTTTGACTCAATCAGACCGGCGGAAGAGCAGGAGCCGGGACCACAGCCAGCGACTAAACCTCGGAGTTTTTCACCATTACCGCCCCAGTCCCTACCACCAACTCAGCAAACGATGCCAGCACGAACAGAAAGATTCACCCAGGACGAATGGGAGAAAGACCTTGACATCAAGCTAGTCTTTAGATATCTACGGTCTCGCTTCGTTCCCGGATCAACATCTGCCCCTGGCTCATCTGGTGCTGGACCTTCCAATACCAGTTCTATGGATGCCACCGCCTACGCCAATACTAGCAATACTGACAACACTAATCATGCTACTAAGTACAACAGCCCCCTGGACTCGGCTGCTAAGGCTGCCCGTATCCGGCAACACCACCCCCTGATCGGCGGGCGTATCCCAGTCGACCGACGAGCGTTCAAGCCCATGGTGCCAGGCTCACCCGTAGCCCTGCGTCATGGTTCCAACTGTAGTCAAAGTACTCGTCGTTCGGCTAGACGTAGTAGTGCATCATCACGCAACTACTGGGATATTGGCGGCTCGATCGGTACGGGCTCTGTCGTGGCTCCTGCGGCTGCCATAAATGGTCCGATGGGTAGTTGGGCGGAAGTGTAACATAGACTAACGACATCTGTTTTATATACGTTTTCTCTTCTCTTCTAGCATCGATTGTACGCCGATATATGTGCTGGTGTATTCTTTTTTTTTCTTCATCATTCCGTTTCTTGTTTTATCGTATCTACACATTGCTCACGCCACAAAGCTTCTAAGCACCCGCTACAGCATATCCCATCAACACTGCTTAGTGTTCTAAATTGCTATTTTCTGTACATGACGCCAGAGACTCATCAAGACTGGAAAGTCTTTCATCCCACCACCGCTCAACACATATTTCATATCGGTGCAGAAGCTTGTTTCTTTGTTTTCATATTCCACTATCATGACATGTTTTTGTTTTCTGTTCATCTTTCTCTGTTAGTCTTTGTCATACATATATAGACAATATATCCCGTAACATACACAACACATTGCCAAGCGTTGCGGCTACTAATTTCAGTGTTGCATAATCATAAATAATTTGATGCATCAATGAAGAGAGTGAATAAATAGACCAAAGTATGGCTGTGGTAATCATTAGTTCCTAGGAAACTCCAAAGTATGAGACAAACGATATGGGCAATACGTGCTCGAAGCTTGGGTCAAGTTGACGTCAGTACTGGGTCGCCGAACTTGATATTAAAGAGTCCCCTTCAACGACCAGGAGAAACAGCAGTTTGATGACTAAACAAGACAAAAACTTATTTGCCGGAGAACCAGCCCTTTGCCTTTTTTGTGCTCTCGTCGACCTTGCGGTCAAAGTTATCGATCTTCTTGAGCGTCTCATGCTTTGCGTCATCGACATAGCTGGAAGCATTCGACTTGATATCGTCGATCTGGGTCTGGGTCTGAGCCACGGCGTTATCGAGTTTTGCACCGGCCTGATCAAGTTTTGCACCGGCTTGAGCGCCGAGCTGCTTCAGGTCTTTCTCAGCGGAAGAGGAGGCATGGCTGAAATCAGCTATATAATGAAGCAAGTTTAGCTATTGGATGCTTCATTGTGGAAGTTGTGGTCTGTTTCTTACCCTGTGCGCTGCGCTTGGCGGCGTTGATGTTACCGCCTGAGTTGTAGAGATAGTAGCTGACACCACCGACGGCGGCGGCACCGATGATAAGAGGCATGCGGTTGGCCATTGTGGATATAGAGACGCGGCGTCTTTGAAATTATGTGATGGGTATATAGAGAGAATAAGACGAAGAGGCGCAAGGTATGGACTGATGGTATGAACAGGCAAGATTGATCTTGAGACAAGATGAAGAAAATGATTCATGTTTTTCAAGAGGGGCGAGCCGCTGATTTTTATGTCGTTTTGCCATCGCCACGGGAAGAACTAAAAGGTTAAGAATGGTGCTTCGAGTTTAGAACATCGGATTCGGGGATGACCTGACGTAGAGGAGGAGAAAATAGCTGTCTATTCTGTTTGCTAACTACATTCTTCCTTATTCTCGAAAGAGTGGCTAAATACGGGAGCTTATTGCCAAATCGAGAAGCACCAGAAGTAAAGAAAAAAAACGAAAAGGAAAACTCTTGTGTGAGGTCTGCTGAATGCGGGCATGACGCAGCAATGATGATTTATAAGAGCGGCAAGTCGAGGTAGTTTGAATTGCGGCATGTACAGACAGGCAACTATGGATAGAATGTTCGTTATTTTCTTTGTAGCTAACTATATATACTTATCCGGAATAAGATTTGGGCTTGGTTATCTTTACGCCCCCAATGTAACTACCGTTTTTCTTTGTCTCTGGAATGCTGTAGTCCTTTAAGTTGACGCAGGCGACAATACTTATATATAAGTGCTACTTGAATGCTTGTAGGGATGGGAAACCATCGAACGCCTTTGTCTTGGAGTTCTACGAGCTCACACGGTTTCGAAATCGACAACCATAATAACTAACTTTGTGATTAGGAATTGAGGCTTTGATTTAACTTTACTACTTAGTATCCAAATCCAGATCACGTGATATTGTCATATATACTAGTTGATTCGCTGTATTCAGGGCTCGCGAATCGATTTTCAAATACAATGTGCAATAGTAAATCGTCAATATTACTCGAGTTATCCGGCTACAAAATGTTTTATGTCCAATATTGTAGTTTGTGGTGATGTTCGGGCGGATGGTGTGCATACTAGTTATCCTATACTTGTTGCGTACATATAGGCTGCAGCTGAATAGGAAGGAACGATGGAAGGAAGGAACCGCTGCATAGTTGCTTCACAAATCGCAACTACTACGTACAAACTACGAGTCTGTTTCCAACAGCGCAAAACAAAATAGATAAGAACGTCAGAAGGAGAAAAAAATAGAGACCAAATGAGCAATTGCAGTCTCTCGCTCTAGTCAACAAAAATCTTGCTTATTTTCTATCTTTCCCTGTGATCTCGAAACAGCGAGGCTGCTGCCTCCTAAGTGCGTTGCTCACTAGCTTTTCGATTTTCTTTTAGCATCTCTTGTTTTCATGTCTTTTGTTGCATTGGCGAGAACCATCGCGACATGACATCATCGTTCAGTTTTTCCGTGACCCGTGTCTGATTTGAGACTGGCAAGCATCATTGTTTAGAGGCTGACGAGGCTAGTTGTCACCTGTTTTGACCCTCATAATTACAAGAATATGCTCACTACTGAGATTATAACTCTTCAGTACTAATATACAGATATAGCATAACACATAAATTACCGCTATTTTCATTGTTTTTGAGACAGCTGCTTGCTATGCCGCGCATCAAGTCATCACGCCGGGTGGCACCTCTACGCGATGTAGACTATGATCATGAGATCACGCTTACAGACCATGAGCAGGCCGAGCATCCTCGTCCTGGGCTGCCGCGTCCTGAGCTGGCCGATGTTTTAGAGCGCGCCGTTTTGGAGACTCACGAGACAGACGCTTCCCAGTCATCTTCTACTAGTATATCGGCCCCGGACCTTGGGCCCATGTCTACCAATGCCACTGGCATCAGCGCAGTTACAGAAAATTCCACCACCGGGGCATCAACACGTTCACCAACGGATACCCGAAGAAGCGAGGCGAGAAGAGATTCAAGACCGAGCATAAAATCGGCACTGCTGAGTATGGGGGGAACAGGTGCGGCACTTGGTGGAGGGCATATGTTGCCAGTACCGTCGGCCGGGTCAACTTCAGACCAGATCGTCATGTCGGTGCCAAACGATGGCGGTGCTGCTGTTGTTGCAGCCACAAAAACACAAATTCGTGGAGTGTCACGGGTGTCTGTAGAAGGACGTCGATCACGAGCAAACAGTACAGGAAGGAGCACCCTTGCACACCGGTCTTTCAATACTTCGCCAGGTCAGTTAAGATAAAACAGAAGATTTATGTGTTCGATAGTTTCATAGTAGTTCTTTCTAACACCATGCAGAAATTCAACAACCTATAGTAAACTCTGCACAAGTTCTTAGCGCAGTCCAGTCGCAACTAACACGAGGCTCCGTCGATCGCGAGTGGGTGATCGATGTTCTTTACGAAAACCAGAGGGGTTTGTTTCTCTGCGGCATTCCGCTGTTCTCAGCCGAAGCGCTAGGAAATCTCGATCCACATAGCTGGACAAATACATATCACAAACCGAGTCTGACAAATCCCGATGAGACTCAGCTCCCCGACCCATCATGGGAATGGGCATGGCCAGCATGGCGTGTGAACCACGACTCTTTGACTAAAACCGATAGTGAGGGCTGGGAATATAGCTTCATGTTTTCCAACAAGTTCAGTTGGCATGGTCCAAAATGGTATAGCTCATTTGTCCGACGTCGTGCTTGGACACGCAAACGAGTACGTAAACAGCCCGGCATACCAGGACTTGTCATAGAGGCTCCCGACACCGGACTCGAACATATGGACCCTACTCGATCTAGACAATCAACCGATACATTTCGGCATGGGCGCAGCCGACCGGGCAGCCCCTCGGTGCAAAGTCCATCACGACTATCTAGAAATATAGGTAGTCGGAGTCCTTCTACTGCACGGCATAGCATGGCTGGAGCCTCACGTCTTTCTCGCGTCGAACTGGGGATGGAAGATGGACTGAATGATATAGAGATATATGACACACAAACACTGCTGAACATTCTACGAGTGCAGCGTGTCGACCGCGAGAAGCATGAGGCAGTCGAAAACTATCTCAAGAATGCACGCGAGGACCTACAACATCTATGTGACGAGATCCACGAGATCATGAATGTTTTCCTGTTTCAAAACTCACGGCGCCAGGTCCTCATGCAAATCGCGCAGGCATGTGAGGATACAGAGAAGAAACTTCAGGAGATCAACTTGGATGCTTCACAATGTCATGAACGGACACGGGTCGAGAAGCGTTTGCAGTATCTGAAAGAAGCTAAGATACACGCCGAAGAGGAGGTGCGTAAACTGGCGTATTGGAGCGATGTACGGAGTCTAGGTAATAGATTGGGCGATACTGAAGTCATGGCTCGTAAGACAGAAGATGAAGTCTGCGATGTTCCAGGCCTCATTAGTAGCGACGAAGAGGATGGCAACGACGTTAGTGACAAAGAAGACGGACAAGATAAAAGCAAGGTTCATGTGTCAAAGGTACAAAACGAACAAGAAGACTAAGGACATTGAGCATGATATATATATATATAACCATCAATCAGTAATGTAGTTTATAAGCGAGTGGGAAAGTCTTGAAATGAGACTATATTCACAAAAATGACAGCTACAACACTCTGAATTTGACTAATATTGCTAGTAAGCTACTCTGAAAATACTTCCACTGATACTTAAAAGGTTCTTGCGTTATGTCCTGTCTGTCTGCACTTTCCACATCGTCTTTGTTGTGTTTTGGACTTCTGTGAATGACCACCACATCCGCTATTTTGATGGTGGACCCCTTCTAACTGCATATTTACTTCACTCAGATCCTTGAAAGTCTGCCTATCATCTATACTGAGGTTTCCCCCGTCATGCAATCGTCTATTTGTTTTGCGTTGACGCCAGTCAAGTGTCTCATTCATCTGTTGAAGCCTCTGCATTTCCGACTTCATCAAGGCCATCTGCTGCATGAGTCCCATAGACTGCTTCAAAATTTGGTCCATAGCTCTGGAGATAGCTGTCGGTAAGCTTTCTTGACGTCTGGAAATTCTGTTTATTATCTGATCGTGGCACTGTCGGTGTGAGGATATGTGGTGTCTGCGGAGCCCAAGGTGAAGGTAGATCTTTAGCCGATGTTGTAGGTAATGGAGTAGGATCTTCACCATTGAACCTCTACCGGTCAGATGGTTGAAAACGATGCATTCTTAGCTCCGGTCGCCGTTTCACAAAGTTGTTGGCCCAGTTCTTACTAACGGGAGACCCGCCGCGATCAGAGACTATTCTATTCGCCATATTTTCCATATCACGAAGCCGGAGGGGATGTCCTCAAGATTCCAGGTCTAGAACATACTGGACAACAGTATTCTCTTCTGCGTTGGTTAACTTCCGTGATTTTGGAACGATGTCGAGTCGTGACGGGCGGCCTTTCCGTCTGTCACTCAGTGTTGATGTAGGGGTGTTGTAAATTTTAGATAGACGATACAGACATGGAGCTCTAACAGCTATGTAGCACCTCGGTATCCTAAGATACACAGCCCTGAACTAATACTAGTATACGATGTAAGGTGAAAGACAACCTACTTCTCAACAGTGACAGGCCACTGAGATACAGAATATTTCTTATGGTTTCGTTATATGCTATTGCTGCTCATTTTAACTTTTAATCCTTTCCGGAAAAAACCACCTCATCGGGAACCTGTCTCAAAACCTCCAAGCATTTTGTAGCCCCTTGGTATTATAAACCCTTTTAAAATAGTAAGGTCACTGCTGGTATCTATCTTCTGCAGAACTTCGTGAGTGGAGAGGCTGCCCAACCCTCAGACACACTAACATAAGCGTAGGGTAGACTTCAGTAGTAGTTTTACCCCAGCATCTCTTTGAATTTGTTTTATTGTTGTTGATTGTTGTAGTAGCTGCATGGTTTGAGTTTGGGGGGTTGCATGGTCATGAGAAAAGTTTCCGATTCCCTTGCATTTCCGAGTCGTTTATGGACTACGTTAACACCAATTAGAACCATGATATGCAAACCCTAGTTGTAAAATAAACCCTTAACATTGAGTGATAGGTACAGGGTTAGATCATTTTCTGTGGTTTATCCTAGCATGTGAGTGGGCTTGTGCTGGAATACCACCAAAGCATCTCATCCCACCATAAATCTGATTTGGCGATAGATGATCTTAGTGTGGGATCGACATCGTCGAAGGGTCTCTAATGAGTAATTGTGAGACGCCTCAACGATCTGACTGAGTTCTTGGATGCCGCAATTGCGAATTGACGACGCAACCAGGCCTACGCCGGCAACGATACGAACGACGGCAACATTGGCGCTGCTTGTTTCCATAATCTTCTACCATATTCTCGACCTCAAGCCGTCCTTTCATATCTCATACGAACGTCCGTATGGCGCTCGCGACCCGGTGGAGATCTTTGCCGAGACTCCTTTCCAGTACGACTCAATCAACATCATCACCAACAGCATCACCAACATCCTCGACTGTACCCTCTGTTTGCCTTGGCCGGCCCTCATCACAGCGACGGCAGCTGAGCACAGTATCTTGTAGGCGAGGCAGACTAAAACCGAGTTCCAGCAGCAGTAGCAGCAAAGACGATGATCCGATAATCATAAGCAACAACGAGTACGTGGAGCGACGCAAGCCCCGGCCTTTGCCGGCGGTGTCTCGAGACGATGCAGCGGCAACGCAGAACATAGAAAATGCAGCAATCGACTTAGTACTATCTCGAAATGAGCTAGCCGAGATGGCCTCGCTATCGCCGCAGCAGTCGGTAGTTGTGCGACCACATATCGAGTATCCAGACAGGGGATCGACGAAGGCTTCGTACTACATGCACCGCAAGAGCGTGGGCACGCAGTTATTCCACCAGATGCAGCGATCCAAGTTCACGCCGGCGGCCGGAGCCGCAGTTGTTGACTGGCGCGATATTGTGTCGTCAATGGTGGCATTGACGCCGGTACGCACAGAATGGAAGAGCGACATGGTGCGCGTGATGGTGTGCCAAGAGCTACTCAACGAGCTGATCAACGGGGTCGACGGCTCTATCTGGGAGATGTACAATCGCACAGGCTGCACGATAGACATCTATCCGCACCAGCCGGATGAAGGACGGTCTTCTGTCGATGCTGGCTACGTCGTGCTCTCGGGTGACAGCAACGCCGTACGCTTGGCCATGGCCGAGTTGCGCATGCTGGCTCGCGGTCTCAACATTGCCATGGGCCAGGCTATGCGGCCGCTGTCGGTCGACGAATCAACGCGGCTCGTGTTGTCTATCGACGGTCGTTTCACTACCGCTTACGGCGAGCGGCCACCGTTTCTGGCGTCGTTGCAGGGCCGCCGCGAGGCATCTTCGTTCTTCGAGCAGGAGGTGACGCCGCCCGAGACCTGGACGCGGCAGAGTCTGCTGGTCTATATCAGCAACTTGGCCCATGCCCACCTATCTCACAATGACACCTTCAAGAAATACCAGTCGCCGTTAAACCGTGACCAGGCGCGACTTAATCTCATGTTCATGACACTGGGCTCAGAGGAGGCGCGCCAATCGCTCTCATTGGCTGCCTACAAGCGTGCTATCTACTGTGCGCTGCTATCTGGGCCGGGAAAGCGACCATTCATGCGTGACCTTCTGGCTCAGATCATCCATAATGGACTGGTGCCTGACACAGATATCTTCAACCTGTTCTTAGAGGAGGCTAGCAAGGAGCATGATCTGCGCAAGTTCCGCTCAATTCTCAAGATCATGAAGGAGTACGGCTGTGCGCCTACTGTCTACTCATGGTTTCTGATGCTTCGCTTAGTGCAGCACGAAGAGACCAAACGCTATATCATCGGCCGCATGCATTCTGTTGGTCTGCTGTATGATTCGCGTGCGTTGAGGCTCATTGCCCGTGATATGGTGTGGTTCGATGCCCATAGAGCCATGCAGGGCATGGATATGTACGACGAAAAGACGACAACGGAGTTTATACAGCAGGAACTACCGGACGATATGGACCCCATGGTCCAGCTCAATATAGAAGAAGTAGAGAGGGCCGAGAACGAGAGGGAAGATAAAGCCGAGGAAACACTAGAAACAGACGAACCCACAGATGTCTTGGACACCACAAAAACTCCAAAAACTACTGCCGTCGAGCCTGGCACCATACCCCAACGCCCTGGTAGCGCTGTCGTGGTCCCCGACGTCGACTCCCTCGCCCGCATCATCATGAAGAACAAACCTGTGAGCCTTGCCGCCACTACCCCGACAACACGAAACACGCTTCGAACACCCGAGTTCCTCAAGCACCTCAAACGACTTTACGGACCAAACTGGGCCTCTGCCACGGCCATAAGGCAGATCGTGTGTGTCTTCTCCCTATTCAATCGTTTCCGCGCCGTCAACACCTTCATAACCGCACTACCACCAGCCTTCCGCCGCGACCTCTACATGTACCGCATCATCATGTGTCGTGCGCGTTCTCTGCGAATCTGGAAGCCCATGATGCAAGTGTTGCACCAGATGTCACAGAACCGTGTTGCCCCCGACGACGTCATCTACACCCAAATGTACAAACTAGCACGCACTCTACGTCGTCCGAACTGTCAGGCTGTGGTTTGGAACTATGCTTGTATCATGGACCGCACCTCGTGGGCTATGCGACTGACTAGCATCTTCGAGATGCGCTATCCCGGCACCCGCATGAGTACTGAATGGAGGCCACTGTACAGTCGGCTATGGTACGTCGTGCCGGAGCTAGTACCGTTAGAATTTCGCGCTATGTACACAAAGATGTGTGACGAGCAAAGTCGCATATCCAAACCCGAGTCTCCGGCATCTACCGACCAAGACGAATCATTCGACTCTAAGAATGCAAAATCGTCTACTGAAACCGGAAAACTTACCGATCATCGTCGCGCCGCCATACTAGTCGAGCTTTTCCGCAATCAACTACAACGTATACCCTTACAAAACCACGAAAAACGACTTTTACCTTCCGTCTCGCTCATATCCTCACTCAAAGAAGCTCTCGAATGGGACGAGAAACTTACCCTAAGTACAGACCGCGAAGACGTGCGTTCTGCACTTCAACGAGATTATCCTTCTGATTGGCCTGTAATTGAAGTCCCCTTGCGACCTGAAGGCTCGACTCGCCGTATCTTGACGCTACGTATTCCCGTCGTCAAATATATTGTACGTCGTGATGTTGCTATGAGTAAATTTCAAGGGAGCTTACCACAGGACTTTCCTAGAAATTATTCTGAGTCATGACATGATCAGCGCGAACAAGATGTATAGACTCTTGTTTGTAGGTTTTTTTTTGGATGAAGTAAAAGAAAAAGGAAGAAGAGAGAAGGCTTGGGAAGCCAGAGATTTGTATATTACTTTGGTTTTGTTTCAAATGTAAGAATAAGTGTTAAGCATCAATGTACAAACATGTGCCCATATCCAAAGATTTTCAAAAATTTATTGCACCCAAATCAATTTTTTTTACACAACTCTGATTTTGTTGAGACAAGACTTAATTTTACAACTACTCCTATCATTTTCAAATGTCACAGGCAAATACAAATATTGTACGGAAGTAGTAGCGGCATCAAACAATTCCATTGCAATCATTTCAAGACAAGAACAGGAACCCCTTGGTTGGAGTTAAAAATTTCACCAGTACGCCCTCCACGTCAGTTCAGCCCTTTGCCATCAATCTATCCTGGCCACTCCTCAATTGCCTTCTTTTCCGGATCATACCACCATCCGACTATTGATAGGACGATAATGCCGTCTTCATGATCAAAAAGGAAGCCTGTGTCAAGACATTGAGACCCTCACATCATCCTCTTCACGTTGTTGCCGACCAAGCTGTAATGCCCTGTCCACCCTTATGCCGGATGAACACAGAGAAAAACAGACAAACCAACCCAGTCACTCCCATATGAAAAGTTTGTGTCTAAGGAAAGGCTATGCTGATATATCTGTTTTGTAGAAGCAACCACTCCACTACCTCCTCCACCATCACACAGGCCGTCCGTCTCTCTATACCGACCGCACTGCACCCTTCGAGGAAAAGCATAGGGGTGACCTATGCCGCTGGAGAATAGATATGAATAAAACTTAACCCTTCCCCATACGGCAACGAAGATGAGCAATGGCAACGCACATTTACGTGACTGTGCGTTACTTCTTCTCCTCACTAGAGGCAGCTTGAGCGGTAGATATACTCTCAGACTTGGCATCGGCACTGTTCTCTGTTGAGCTAGCTGCCGCCTCGCCCTGCTTGGGTACCTGACTCTGTAGATCCTTCTCCTCCTCGGCGTTAGTGTTATCAAACATCTCAGAATCCTCGCCGTCGGCTGGTAGGTGGGTCTCGCTGCCGTCGCCTAGAAAGATAATTCTGCCTGGGTAGTTGGCTAGACCGCGGGGTCCTCTCTTCTCGCTATCGTAGCCGTTATCGATGTCGCCAAGGGCGTGGTGCATGCCAGGTCCCCGGAACTCGGCTGTGCAATCGCAACACGGTATTAGTATTCGCCCGTAGCCTCGGAAGCTTGAGCTCCAGACAAGGGTTGTGAATCAAACTTACCGTACTCCGGAGGAGCACAAGGACCGTCACCAGCGGCAACTCTCCGACCAATCTCTTCATACCACTCCTGCTTAGTCTTGCCGTTAAGGATACCAATGATAGCCATGGTCATATTGTCGCAACCGACACCGCCGGTCTCTGAGTTAGAAGCCAGACAGTTGTCCATCATGTTTTCGCAGATCTTGTCCAAATCCTGCCCAGCGGCGATACCACGACGCACAAACTCAACAACAGCCTGAGAAGACTGGCAATCCCAGATACCTAGTGGGCAAGCAATTCACGTTAGCAAGTAATATGAGGGATGACTGAGAGAGATACTTTACTTACCATCGCAAGCAATAACTAGGAACTCGTCATCATCTGTGAACTCGTGCACCTTGACCTCGGGGAATGCAGTCACTATTTGGTTCTCGGGGGGCAGATCAGCGCTCTTCTTGAATTCGAAATCACCAATGGCACGGGACAGAGCGAGGTTGCCATTGACACGGCCAAAATCAACAAAGCCGCCAGCAGCAGTGATACGGGCCTTTTCAGTCTCTAGTGTAGGTTTGTGGTCGAAGGACATAGGCTTAGCGCGACCCTTGATGCCTAGAACACCACGTGAATCACCAGCATTGGCCTAGAAAGAGATAAGATTAGTGTTCCAATCGTGAAACAAGAGATATACGCTGTACAAAGTATACATCGCTTTGAAAAGAGCTCATAACATACAACGTAGAGTTTGTTGCCAACAACTAAGCCCACACAGGCAGTGCAACCAGAAACCTCATCTTCGTACTTAGGGTCTGCATGTGATAACTGTTAGTATCGATGAATTCTTTGTGATATGCATGCCAGATACTGTGGAATAAAGATTTACCGTTAAGGATAGCTCTATCAGTAGCAAGGAAACTGTCCTGTAGCGCCTTGCCGAAATCACCCTGCTTAAAAGCATCTTGCTTCACTAGAATTTCATGAATGCGATTACCCGCGAACTGAGCGACACGGTCACCACCGTGACCATCGAACACACCGAATAGAGACATTTGACCTTCAGCAGCGTTGGTCTCCTTGGTATCGGCAAGCAGATCCAGAATGGTGATGTGAGCATCCTCCATGCTGATACGCCAGCCCTGCATGGCAGAGACACCATAGAACAGCTTAGAGTCCTCACCCTTCTCTGACGTCTATAAGATTGCCAATCATTAGCAAGTACATTATACAAAGTTTTTTCTGTAGCCATAGGCTCCGATGTCAGTTGTTCATGTGCAACCCAAAGGTCTTGGTTGCTTGCTTGACACGCTCTGCTAAGAATATCATGCGTATTCGGGTTTGCGAAGCCACAATTGTCTCAGGAAATTGTTGAGCTATTGCCATAGTTATTGTAGTACGTCATAGCGGAGGGTTGTCGAGCTACTGGGGTCAGGAAACACACGCAGTCGCTGGTTCCTAGCCCTAGGACAAGGAAAAAAAAGAGCTTGCGCGCGATAATCCCAGGCGCCATAAGACCAAATAATGTAGGCGATAGTGTACAATGATGATTATGGCTCGGCAATATGATTGATGGCGGGAAAGATTGCTTATGGCTATTCTAAACGTTGACCATAATTGGTGGTGATGAGCCGATATAACAATTGAGTGAGGGAGGGGCAGCAATTTCAAACTATGGCAGTGGCGAAGAAAGGCAGCATTGGGCCGCAGAGGACCATAGTTTGAGCCTGGCAGATATAATCATAGAAGACCCGAAGCAAGAGTAGACAGAGAGCAATCAAGACCTAGAGTAGTGAAGAATGATAAACAGCGGGTATAGGACCCAGAGTAGAGCCCAGTGAGGGCCCCATCAGGCTTCAATGAACACGATGATGATTTTTGATAGGCGCATAGATGCTACTCCTGTGCCATATCAAGGGCCGTAAGAGAGCTTGGGGGAGCTTACCTTGTCGACGACAGGCTCGGAAAGAGTCTGACCCATAGTGATTTATATAAATGATCGCGGAAGCGATTGAAATGAGGTACGTAGAGGTAGAGGTGCGATTGAGAGGAGGAAGGAGATTTGGAAATGTATGGAAAACGGAGTGGGTCGAGCTGTAGAAGTTCGATAGTAGACAAGTAGTTACAGAAGCAGACAATCGTTATCGGTTCTAGATAGCATCAAAGGACAGTTAGAATCTTGGACAAGGAACGAGAAAGTCTCGAACTCGAGAGTAGAGGCGGCAGTACGGCAACGATAACGGAAGGCTTATTGACGCGAAGCCGACTTATAGAGTAGTGATAGCCTTAGCTTAGGGGTTGAGGTGTTTGAGTGGGAGAAAAATAAGGAATAAGGACGGGATGATGGCAGCAGGCGTTGGCGACAGAGCCGTGAAAGGGAGGTGAAAAAGAAGACCACCAGAGGTGCTGCTAGCTAGGCTGACTGGCTAGCTGGGCTGCTTCTGGACAAGAGAGATAGATGTGTAGCGTCGGCAGGACGGAGTCGAATGCAAGGTCGAGAATCGCGGGGTTCTTCCCTAATGGAATATTCATTGTACATACATTGGAAATAATGCAGATGTGTGCAGCAAAACTGTGCAGCAGGGTATTATTTTCTGATTGGGTCGTTGAGCGTAACACGGTATAGACAGAACTATATGGATATTACAATAGAAAAAAAAATGCAAGATGGGCAGCGGAAGAGAGAGAGAAAATTGAAAGAAAAAAAAGTTAATAATGGGACAGATGTCTTCAATGTTAGCGCTACTAACACAACACAGCAATGTTGAAGAATAAAGTGCGAGAGGGAACGAAGGAACCCCAGAATCAGGAGAAGGGAAATGGGACTGTCAGAACTCCACTTAACGTCGTTCTATAAATTAGTGAGCGGACGGTAGCTGAGGAGTTGACATTGTACCCAATAATCCAGAAGAGTTGTTAATTTTTGTGATATAGGTATAGAAGGTGGGGGGTCTTGTGCAAGCTGTATCTGCAAGGCGCGGCATGGATAAAGTTCAAACAGGGCCTAAGACAACGGACCTAAGCACTATAGCTATAGTGTTTGGTGACCCCTGGAGTCCACCTTAGATCAATCGACAGCCAACGAACGCTGGCTAAGTCGAGTTGTAGGCGAACGTACGCACGAGCAATCAAAATCTTGACATTCATCTCAAAGGCCATTTTCAAGTTGTTCAAGATAATGGCAGACAAAGCCGCCGAACCAGGAATACAAGATCGAAGCCTATTGTCATGCTGAAGCCCAAAGCGGCTGGTCTAATCAAAGCGATGCGGTGCCTGGCCGGAACCAGGAGAAACAAAAGCTCAGGCGTTGAAGCCTAGCTAAGGCAGGAAAGGCAAGGCATGGATGCTATTGTATGGCTTGTATTGCAAAATAGGATGAGACGAGGCCTTGTGACAGACTCCAAGGGCTGTTGGTCTAAGGCTGATGGGATGGGCCTGGGGATCAAACGGATAAGAGCTTACTAGTATGATATAGTTTGTATTGCAGTTGATCAGTCTAGAGTCCCGGCTAGCCAGCGACGCTTTAGCAGGAAACTAAATTCTTTTTGTGCCTTTTTTGTGTGTATATGTAGGCTATGGAAAATTCAGCACTGCATACTATTTTGCGATGTTTAGGCATTGGATCACAGCGACATCTCCCCCCCACACATTTCAACAAATGGAAGTCACCATAGAAGCTAATATATGTAGTAGCCACGTCTACCTCTCTGTCTTATCGCTATCTCTTCCATCAACAAAATTTTCATTGACATCAACAGATGGCAATTGCTTCGAGGCCATCGCCAGCAACTCCAATTAGCTACAGACTGTGAGGTATTCACAGTGCGCCAATTGCGGGGGCGGGGAAAGCACACTCTGGAGTGACATGTCCCAATATTTTAGCTTCCCACGGCCCTTCGACTACACGATATACGCGTTTGCACAGTGCCAACTCATGATTATCACATACGTACTGTTCCACAAAATGTATACTGTGTTTGCACTGCAATTGTGCACTGATAAATTTCTTGTCAGCTTTTCTATGACTATAGAGGCGATATCACAAAACACTAGCTATCATAATCTAGCCAACATGGGCTTAGGGCTTTAGCCACATCTTGTGGTGATGACATAGCTTTTAGGTGCGTTGAGATAGCATTCGAAGCAGTCAGCCATCCATCCAACAACCAACTAGACCAGCCATCCATGTCATCTTAGCTAAGGGAGTGATGCAGGCGTTTTGTTTCTTGTTCGCTGGCCCGCCTGTGCGAAATATTAAATACACGACACCATAACATGTGAAGTCCCAACCGGCAGGCTGTAGCAAGCCAATCAGAGCTACGCGACTGCAAGGTCGCATGTCATTGAGTAGCCCAGTTCAGCCTGGCTATACAGGACTTCGAGTTGGTTCCTGCTGCCGCTTTGGTTGGATTGGAGCACTGGCAAGCTACTGAATACTTAACTGAAAACTTTGGCATATATCCGTAGGATGTTCGCTCATCCAAGAACCCTAGGATCACGGCCACTACATACTGATACAATATCTTAAAGTCCTTCTCAACGACTTGCGTTATCACATATATAATACTAAGCAATACAGCTTCTCTTGCTGTTGATCAACGACAAGGCCATCACCTCACTCAATAGTTCTTATGTCCGTGCCCCCCTTGTCCCGCAGTCTGGTTTTTTCTTCCTGCAGATCCCCGCCCCCTCCCATCTGCAACGTCGTCTGCTTTTTGCAGAGCAGCAGCAGAGAAAAAACAGACAAATAGTGACATCTCCGGTGGGTGGCTCGGGGGAAAGTAGGAGGCCAAGCGGAATGCTATAAAAGTGCTAATTCTTGTGCCACTTCAGCGAGCGGACGTCAACGCTATCTCATAGTTCGCCAGATCGTCAGCTACCTTTCTATGCCTTCCTAGATCAAACGCCAGCGTAGCTCAACAGTTACGCCCCTAAAACTGTGTATCAACATGTCTTTTGCCTACTTAACGTTGTACTAGAAAATAGAGGGGCCAGTGATGGTGGGCAGCTAAGCAGCATCACCACCAAAGCCAACCGAAATAGTAGCAGCGCCTCTCAAACGGACACCTCATGGATATGATAAACCCAATAAGCCTGCCGTTACTGCACAGTCCATATTTTTGTGCATATACACGCATATATGCACATGCAAATACCACCACACATCCTCCCTGTGAGTAAACATTACATTGTATGCATCACATTGTATTGTATTTGTTCACTAGGATGGCGACATGCAGTCGGCTGGAGTCTACACTTCCGCGTAACAGAACCGGAGATTATCCGCCCGATATCTATCTATACAATTACCCAGACGATGCATCCGGTGATGCAGTACCTACGATATGGGTCATCACAGAAGCGTAGCCTGGTCTAGATGCAACAGAATTCAACATTGCTTTCTATAGGCGATATTGGACCAAAGAAAATAATTATCACTGGTAGTGGACCTTGCTATACTTCTACGCCTACAAATGTAGCAAGCTTGGTGTATCTACTCTACTTCCGCAACTGTCAATAGTTTAATGGGATTTGTTGGTTCCACTCACTCTAATTCCTAATGCTTGGTCAGACTTGCAACCCACTGTAGTTGGTGCGTTATGCCAATGACGCACGACAGGCATGCTACAGTGGCTGTGAAATAAGATAGATGCATCTAAGCGCCGTGGTGTACTAGGGCTCCGTAGAATTATAGATACAAATCTACTTGCCAGTTACTAGAGCACAATACAATAGGCCGAAGTACACAGCCTGGTTCTCCCGCAGTTGTCAAAGTGTTTGTTTCCTATATCTACATACATATGTACGATCAGACACTGGGTGTTCTTATCTGTAAAAATGGAAAATAAGTTACATTACTAGGATGGACAGTGGAAAGAAGTACATATGAAAAATATCTCGTCCGGGTTTCATATCACAACTATCACCTAACTGTACAGACGCTACAGTCCCATCCCGCTTAAATAAACCCGGGCTCAGATCCCATAGAATCGACGGTACTCATGGATTGAAACTCTCGTGCCGTAGCAAATGAAGGCTTGGATGACCCAACAAAGTCTCCGAAATCCATATGCGGCAGTCTTAACGACGTGATTGAATGATCGACCTCATAGCCTATCGGTATAGATTGCATGAATTCATCACTTACACCAGATGTTGAAGTCCGTCTACTTGTTCCACTGCTGACCTTGTAGCGGTTAGAGTTCAATCCGGAGCTACTACTCCCTATGGCCCCAATGGCTGTGCGTCTGCGCTCCGAACCGCCACCACCGCCTCCATGTAGCGAGCTCTGCCTAGATGCCGATGAATACGGCCGTGAGTCTATAGAGGCAACCGACCTTCTATTACCCGAACTCATGCCACCATAGAGATCACGGTATGGAATGTCGAGGAAGTCGCGCGAAGTTGTTGACTTCCAGCTGCCCGACATGCCCACTTGGTTTTCTTTCCCAAGCATGGAGTCGAAGCTAGCCGTTGTTGCCTGCTTATACTGATCACCCAATCGCGGGCTCAGCGAAACCCGCATGTTATTCAGGTTGCTAGCGCTCGAGCTGGGTACTAAGCCAGAGCCATTGCGTGGGGAGGGATACGCAGGCTGAGAAGCAGCAGGGTTATTGCGGCGGCTAGACTTACGCGGAATTGAGAAATCAACTGGCGATGTCGTATATGTGAAGGACGGCCGACGCATAGATTGCATTATCAGCGGTGGAGGCTCAACAACTGTTTGCGAGAGAGATGGTTTACGCGACATGGATAGCGGTGTTGGAGTATCATCGTCAGGATGCGGTGCGGTGTCAGGTCGGATCTGTACTAGCGGGGAAGGAGGATGTGAGAGACCCTCGGAGAGGAGAGGGGAAAGTCTGGCAGGGCGTGGCGGCGACGGGGTAGACATCTCACGGATGGACGGAAGAGCCTCAGAGCTAGGAATGTCTGGTAGAGACCTTTCCGAGTTGAAAAAGATACGCGGGAGCTCTTGATCTTCTTCTACCTGTCGCCGGTCTTCATCTTCCTCTTCTTCGCTGTCTTCTGGGTGCCGAGCTTCCTCGTCGAGAATGTCGATCATACTGACATCGCGGTTCATCTCTGAGTCCTCCGTGATCTCGGGAAACGGGCCAAGGTCAGGTAACGACGGCACCGTCAAGTCAGCGCCTCGGCGGTACGACATCGCAGGACCCTCGGTGTACCAGCTAGAGCGGTCAGCAGTTGAGCCAAGCTCACTCTGAAAAGTCATATCGCGGCCTAAACGTGTACTCCTGGACAGATACGCTTTCTGTGGCGAGCGATGTGACGCAGCGGCAGCATCAATAGTGACCCAAGACTCGCTGCGACGTGGTCCATACTCGCTCAGAGTGCGTACCGTCCGGTTTCCTATAGTGTAATCCCGTGCCACATCCGAATCAGAATACGCACTACGCAATCCCCCAACGCCGGCACCACCAGGTCCAGCTCCATCGTTGTCAAGGGTTGTTGACTGCTGGCCGCTGCCATGGAAGGGGAAGTTGTTGATGTATTGATACTCCAGGTCGGTCGTTGGGCTGTGCTCGAACGAAGTTCGGGTCTCGTCACGCCGCAGATCGGGGGGTAATGGACCAGTGATCTCCTCGACGTAGATAGTCTTAGGCCGTGGGTTGCGGCGGCGGCGATGCTTGAGGAGGCACATGACCATAGCCACCATGAGAAAGGCGCATATGATTGGCAGGATGACCACCAAGGCGATCTGTCCTTTGGTCAACTTACTCGACTTCTTCGAGCTACCATCGTCGTCAGATATTGAAATCTTGTCAGTGACATTGACCATGGCCTTGATGGTTTGCGTGACGCCCGTCAGCGTCTGTGAATTGGCTGTCACAGTTAGTTGAAACATGGACTCTTGCAGATCATCTGGTGGAGTTCCTGTCAACTCCAGACCGTTGACTTGCAACCAAGACTGATTACTATCAATGGTGATGGCGACATCAGACGCATTAGACACGTAGGGCGTAAAGTCAAAGTCAATAGTCTGGCCAGGCACTACTTCAATCACAGGTGAGGTTTCGGTAAACAAGGAGTTCACGAGGTTCATGACAAATTGTACACCCAGTGAATCGGACAGTGAATCTTGAAATTTGATCACGAACTTGGCCGACTGTGCATCTGAGGGCGGTGTTCCTGAGACTACCCAGGTTGATTCATCGAAACTCATCCACGAAGGCATATCATCAGTCGAGACGCTGATATCACCATTGGTCACTGGGCTTCCATCGAGCTGGATTTCGCTTCGCAGGTCGTTATAAGTCACTGAACTTCCCTTCGTGACGTTGAGCACAATCAGAGGTTTCTCTGAAGTCAACTTCCGAGTGCCAACCATGATATTGAAATCCATGGCGATAGCAGAGAAGCCTGGAACATCTGACGCCACAAACTGAAGGTCAAAGACCTGCGGTGGAGACACCAATGACTCGAATGGCGGTGTTGTTCCCGAGAACATAAGCGTAGCACTGTTGAAGCTGATCCAGGCTGGCAGGGGACTGCCATCACCGGATACGGCATAGTATGTCAAGTCCCCCAAAGCATATGAGAAGGTCGACGGGTCAAAGGAGAAGTTGAAGGCCGTCGAGGGATAGTACAGCAAAGACGACGGGGCTGAAAAGTCACCAAAGGCTGAGATTTGGTCTTCGAGCGGCTTCAGTAATGCTGGCTCCGGATTGCTAGAGACGACAATAGTCGAATTCATCTCTGCCGAGCCTTCACTATCGGTGGCCACAAGCAGCATGTCAAAGCCAGTGGTATTTCCACTCGAAATAACGTCGTCAGGCGGTGTGCCGGTAATCTTTCGGGCGTCACTATCTATGGAAACCCATGATGGTGCGTTGTTCAGCGAATATGTCAGGTCCAACGCTGACGTGAACGTGTTTTCGGAGAAGGTAAAGATATATTCCTTGGACACACGAGCTACGGGTGTAAGCTGTGAGTTGATTGGAAACGAGGTGGTGGGCATTGCGGCTATCGATGAGATGATGCCCAGGCCAGTGGCTAAGTGATATGAGATTCGCATGGTTGGCGAGATATGTGAAAACTGGCTGTGTGGACGTTTATACGCCAGGTAGGTTTGGTATATTAAACAATAAAGAATATTACGAACAGGATTCGAAAGAAACCATTAACAAGATATAAACATTAGGAAATAACTAAATGAGAGTAAGAAGTAGAAAGATTAGACGGAGAACAGGCTCAAGACCACCAGACCACACGTGGAAAGAAACAAGATAACGAAACGAAAGTCAAGAGAATTAAGCCGCAATGGCATTAAGAGTATGGATGGTGGCCCATAATAAGGAAAGCCGAGAGATATTCACCAAGCTGTGCTCTTTGGATTGGGCTTTGAGCCTCTGCAGAGGGTTCTATCGATGGGATCCCTTTGCCCAGGAATAACATCAGACGCTGACTAGCAAAGCAAAGCAGAGCAGCCCAAGGCAAAGCCCAATAGATCACGAGCAAAGCCGCTCAGCAGCATAATGACAGAGCTCATTCCAGTCAGAATAGTAGAAAAGCAGGCAGTGGCTCTCAAGGGAAAGTAGCCGATGAGAACACACCAAAAACGTGTACAGATATCTCGAGAACAAGCACCAAAGTTGAATTTTCTATTCATCATCACTCCCTACATTAACAACCTCGCCTCCCAGACCGATAGTCCCGAGTGTAAGCTAGTTAGATATTTGCAGGAAGAAAGCAAACGTTAGACTCGCTAAGGTAGAAAAGTTGGCCCCATCTCATAGTTACCGCAAGTCAAGAATTCACAAGCATTCCACTGCCGGTAAGTCCATGATTCGCTAGTGCGTGAAAGATAAGATACTTTGGATACTTAGATACTTTGGCCTTAAGTTAACTTGGCTCGCCTTGTGCCTGACGAGCCCATCTAGTGTCTTGTTTCAATAGAGAGACATGAAGGGGAACATCAGCATTGTGAACGATGGATAGTTTAGACTTTTCTTATAGTGAAGTCTTTTGACTCTTAGTCTATATATCTATATGATGTCGAATGACGGCTGCAAGAATGAAGGTGTTTGACCATTAGCACACTATCGCTTTGTCTATGAGTTGATACTGTCTAGCGTATATCGATATACTCTGTTGACTAGCTGAACTACAAACAGATATTCTTTCCCATCATTGTCTATAGCATTTCTGTATATTATTGTAGGCGTCATGCCTCGATATCATTCATTTCTTGCTTCCTAGATGCACTATTTGAACGATTATCTATCAGCGTCGATATTCTCTCCCTAGTGCAGAAAAATCTTCGTAACACCTTGAAGATTGAAGGCGTAGTTAGATGGGGAAAACAACCCAAGGGTCGGAAACTAGGGCTACACTGAGTCCAATACAGCTAATACAGCTTCATAAGGATGCCCTTGCAACTTATTAGTTGTAGTCAAGAGGACAATTATAACAATCAAATAGCGAGCAATACTCACTTAATAGCATTGAGGTTCAGCGTATTTAAGGGTTTTAGATACTAGGGTTTAAGATGATTGCGGCACCAAAGGCTTCATAATCTGATATTTCATCTCTGAGCAAAAACAGTATTTGCGCAAACAACTAGCCCTTTAGATTTCACTACTAAATTACTTGTTTGATTACACTTCTTTTCTTCACAAAACAGTCGAATTCTCGCTTCTTGAGTAAGCTGCAACAAAGTTCGAAGCTCACCGAGTAGGGTAGAAAAGCATCAAGACTCAACCCACAATAA
The DNA here is from genome assembly GCA_001513805.1 of Davidsoniella virescens. Classification (NCBI taxonomy): domain Eukaryota; kingdom Fungi; phylum Ascomycota; class Sordariomycetes; order Microascales; family Ceratocystidaceae; genus Davidsoniella; species Davidsoniella virescens. Next base: position 48,188 of record LJZU01000383.1, read on the forward strand.
CCCTAGATTTCACGATCAACAGCATCAACATGACCTCTATCTTGTGCAGAACGGCGCCTGATAGAATTACAGCTGAGTGCATAATATGAAATAAGATAGCCATCTACAGATACTGCACACATATTAGTTTTGTCTACAAGCTCTATAATTGCAGCTTAGCCCCTCTTTCTATATTCTCAAATATTGAAAATAGGCACCTGATTAGTATCGAGTTCTCCATATATTCTTCTAGTTATCCTTCCTTTTATCATCTCCTACTTCACATCCCATTTAATGTTGTAAATAGGTAGTTTCCACTCTCAGAGTAGTCTGCCCTCATTCTTCAACCGCTCTTTTGCTTGCTAGCTCCTATTCTTCTTATTTTTTTATGCTCCCTCTAGGCCAATTTATTGCTTTAACTCCATCCCTCTCGAAGAAAGCGTATCCATTTTTGCAGGAGAATTGCACGATCGTTGCCAATTCAGGGACTCTGTGTGGGACTACTGTACAACCAGCTCACGGACTTTCTATTCATTGCCACCGACACTACTTATCAAGTGTGCCTGAACTTCCCTTGTAAGGTTCATAACCCTAACCCACATTCAAGAGGTCATCAGATAGATCACCAGATATACCATCTACCATTAAGCAGACCACTCAGCCATGGCCGCAATCGAAGTGCCCTCGGTACATCCCACTGAGGACCGCCATGACCTACCCGAATGCTCTCGCTCCTCAACACCTGAATACTCGCCCTTCGATATGAAGGCGGACTTTGTGCCACTACCAGTATACAAGCAGGCCGAGACGTTGAGCTTAGATCTTTCGGGTTTGTTAGAAGCTACTCCGTTGATGGTTAGTGTCGACCCCGCTAGTGGCTGTGGAGGCGTAGCTTGGCCGGCAGGCGAGCTTCTCAGTAAGCATATGCTTCGGAATCATCGTGAGGAGCTGAAGACTGCGAGAATGTGAGTTTTCTTTTCCTTGTAATACATCAAGTACTTGGATGCTGTGGAACCCACACGTGATCACTCCTCTCTTTTTCTCTACCATTTCTCATATTTCTATTCGTTGTCGATATATCTGGTTAAGTTAGAACTTCCGGTTCATTATCTTGCTCCGTGTCCATAATCACCCACGGACTCTGTTAAGGCCGATATAAGTCGTGTTCACTCACCGACAAGTTTCCAATTATTTCATTCCACCTAATAGGCACTCTAAATCCTATGTCAGTCAGTGTATGTTCTACATACTACTACTACTGCTACATATACACGTACATATGCTGTGTAGTGGTTACACCAAGTCCAACGCATGGGTTATATAGCATATACCATCTCTTAAGCCATCCTATTATTGTTTTCCCATCCTAGTGGCGCCGCCATCTTCCCCAGAACAAGACACTGTCGGGACTCAGAAATCGTGAGCCTACTAACCAGAGAATATCTACTAATCAAAACCAAAACATACAGATTGGAAATTGGCGCTGGAGGCGGCCTTGTCGGTCTTGCAGTCTCGTTAGGCACAGACCGTAGGCAGACATCTTCACCCATAGTGATGACTGATCAACTAGAAATGATGGACCTTATGATTACCAACATCGAGATGAATGGTCAACAAGACCAGGCTATAGGCCGGGTATTAAATTGGTAAGTACATATGTGCCCCTATACGCCATATCTCAGCTTCATTCACCGCCTTTTCCCGCCATATCACATATCGTTTACGGCGTCTATGAGTAAGCCCGGAAAGCCACGATTGTCTAGCCCCTTGCTAGATCGTTTCATCTTGATGCCTGCTGTCCCGATGACTACGTCAGCTGTATAGCAGACATGCTGTTTCCCCCCCCCGCCTCCATCTTGTCTGCGGTAGAGGCACATGCAGCGTCAAGTTGATACATCTTTGTCCCCTCTTCTCCTCATCGGTTTTCCATTTGCGTCTGCTGAAGAAGATGGTGATAAGTTCAGCATCCATCTCTACGGCTTTTCTCATGGCGTTAAAAGGGCGCATATGCATGTGAACGCACATCTCCTATGCAGCATGCAAGCTGTCACATTTAACGTGGCCTATGTGAGAGCGAATGAGATATGGCCTAGCATAAGCATGGTATCAAAAGACGGATCAAGAAACTCCTCGTTTTATCATGAACCCCGAAAAAAAACCCATCCACTTGATCTCCTAGTCTATCCCAGTCACCTCATGCAGTCTTTTCACAATGAGCATCTTACAACGTTTCATGACGATATTTCCTAACCACTTCTTTGTCTATAATAGGGGCGAGCCGCTCAGCCAAGAGGTCATCGATCTTAAGCCCAATGTAATCCTAGCCGCCGACTGTGTGTACTTTGAGCCTGCTTTTCCGTTGTTACTCGACACGCTACAGCACCTATTAGAGCTTAATCCTCTGGCCACAGTGTATTTTTGCTATCAGAAGCGCCGCCATGCTGATATCAAGTTCATCTCTAAAGCCACCAAGATGTTCAGAATGGAGCGCATACAGATAAATATGGATGACGTGAAGGCGTCAGGTCGCGGACACCGGGTTTTGTACACCATTAAAAGTAAAGCTACCCAAGTTTAGGTCGGGCTTCTATCAGGGTTGGTTCGTGTTCGCGTTGCAAGTCATTCCGAAGTTACGTTGTTAGTTGATGATAACTATACCTCTTTGTACTTATAGATTGAAGATTGATAGTGTTATAGAGAGCAATATTCTGTCAGACCTCACAAACTATTAGCACACAAAAACGGGATCTTCAATGAAGGATCCCGTTCGTACAACCATTTAATTTCGAGTACATGCAACTCTACCAATCTCCGGAAACTCAAATAACTGACGGGCATACTCGTTTTGTGTTACTCTCCGGGACCAAACTTTCAGCATGACCACACATGTTTTCATATATATCCGAGCGAGTCGTCATTTCATACTTTTGGTAGTAGGCATATATCACATGATTATATATATATCAGTCTCGGTTTGTTAGGCGAGGTTAAGTTCGTGTGGTATTGTATATAGTAGTATGGAGAGATATATTTGCTTTTCTGTCTTAGCTATATGGAGGCGGATATGAAGATGGGAGGTCTGGGTATCTTACTGATGATAATGGCGCCTTAAGTTTTAGACATTATGCAGGCCATATAGTTAAGTGTATCCAATCGGAGGAAGTTTAAGGGTTGTCTGGTATGACCTCCTTCTACGCAATTAAGTTTCATTTCATCTAAGAGCAGGTATTCTCTAGAGGAAAGTTCACGTTAAGTAAGATGTTTTCGTTTGTTAGTCTATATACGTAAGCAAACCAATATAGTTGTTTGAAGACCCTGGAATGGCGGCTTATAGGGAACACAAGCTGAAGATGAACTTGGTAATTATGTTCACTTGATATCTTAACTTGACCGTCATTAACTATAAACACACTTCATTGGCCGTTGATCTTCCAACGTATCATACAGATACATACATGTAAGATACGAGGCGTTATGCGGGGAAATACATTACATTGAAAAGAGTTAAGATTGCTTTTGTTCCCTTCCGTCCATAGATGAGGCTTCAAAGATTAAAACGGCCATTCTTAAGATATGTACACACACATATATATATATATATATATATGTAGTTTTGAGAGTTAAGAACATTACGTATATACAGATAGAGACATATGTTCTAGAAGACAAAGATGAAACGAGCTACTGGATGTAGAGTTTATTGAATATCCTGGCTTTGCAAGTGAGATATGTATAGGAAACACGACTGGGGGATACTATCAAATCGGCGACTTCTACTGGTAGAGACAAGAGTAAAGGATAAACATGTCCCTGCATATTCCGGAACATGGCGTTTTTTTTTAACTTGTTAGGATTCGTTTTTTCCAGTACTAGATATTATTTGTAGATATCACTACATTGTGTCTCCTGTCTTCCCCCTCACTTTAGAAATTCGAAAGACGTGATTAGCCTTTTGTGATATACAAGTTATGACCAGTGGGAGATACAGATTTACATGTACAAACGCATGTAAGACTGCAAATCGGAACTAGATAACTCCGAAGACCCGTCATGGTAACTTCTTTTGGAAATTTCATCCAGCATACATATCAAAAATATGTGATTCTTTCAGCTTCTTCTTTTTTTCCTACACCGACCTTGTGACTTTGATTGTTACCTAGGCATATATGTGTGTACATATATCAGGTTTGGTATTGGAAAATATAATAAATCCACTTTCCTACAGGATAGTCAGAAAAAAAACTCAAGCGAGCCGTTTTTTTTGACGATAGGTGGAATCTGGATCAGCCTAGTTGGGACATCGTAGCTGAGGCATAGTTATAAGTTAACCCCCACCTTTGAACTATGATGTTCTATTAACTCAAACGTAAGCCTTAAATATCAAGACTACATGTTGAGGGAATTACTGAAGGCTGCGTTAAGATATTTTTGGGCTATCATAATATCCATAGTAAAAGCAATAGACTTAGTCCATTTTTACATGGTATAAAGAAGAATTGACTTATGAGGATACATTCCCTTCTTGGTTCAAAAACTCAGTTCCGGATGGAGTTAGATATTTTTTCTCGGTCCTGTAAAAAAGAGGTACATAGATGCCACAAAAGAAAGCCACCTGATTATAAAGTAAGACAACTAATGGCGATATTTCTTCACGGAAGACCGGCGGGGTTTGCGAGGCTCCAAAATATCTTTGTCTCTTCCTTCTCCGCCACTATTTCCCATTAGGTTAGACGACTCATAAGGATGATCAAAGTAGGCTTCACATGTCCAACAATGAGAAATCTAGAACACGCACACGTACACGTTGTCTTTGGTTGATGTGTGATCTGGTCAAGAGAAGATCATGACCACTACTTTGCGGTCCAGAACACACAGATAACAAGACAAACGTTCTAATTGCAACTAGAATAGATGCTAGTTTGCTCTCCTTTGGATAAATCTAGTCACATTGGAATATAAGAACGAGGCAAATAAACATGGCAATGTTTCAATATGTTCCGCAAGGCGGCGCTGGAACAAGGAAAATGGCCTTTTTTATTATTATATCTGTATACAGTCGTTTTATTTCTTCCTTTGGCCCAGCCAGCTCGGTTAGAGAGAAGCGGTGGGCAATTGGGATGATGTGATATTGTGCTTTTACTGGCATATATTTGTAGCGTCACCAGTAGTATCTGTAATATGATGTGCTGGTTAAGGAAATACAGAGCGAACAAGAAAAGGGTAATTAGAAAAAAGAACTTTAGAGAGAAAAGAAAACTTCTGTGTGTAAGACCGATCCAATAGGCTTTGATAATGTTACTATATCCTGGGAATGAACTAAACTGTGTACAACTCAAAGACTCACTGTACTCACTAACCCGCTAGGAAGGACAAGAGTTGCAGAAGCAGGAACAGAAGCGCCCCTTGCAGGCTTTGTGATCCCCTCCCATCCAGAGTTTGTACCTTTTATCTTCCATCGTTGACTTTTTTATTCGTTATACTACAGGCAGGCTCAGTTGTAGGAATCCAACAGTATGTCGTACATGATGTGTACTGGTATATACAGATATATACTAAAGACCATAGACATACATACATTCTTGATACTATTGAATACCTCAGCCCGTTAGGACAACCCACTCGAGTAGCCAACAGGGATACATATTGTGCGGGAAGAGGTAAGAGGGATCTGAAATAACTGACCCGCGGCGGGCCTCGCAAGAAAAACACTAGGTTTACCCATGTTTGGTTAGCAGTATAGTAGCAATTGTCTAAGATGTACACTGTATACAGAATATGTGGGAGAGAAGAAGAAGAAGAGGAGACAGAGAAAAGACAGAAAATGGCAACTAGGAATAGGCAAAAGCAACCGAGCAATTCATCAGCCACTTCAAATGTTGTAGTCTTCAAGAGAACCACTTAGAAGATGTTCTTACGACTAGCAATCTAGGAAGACATGGCCCGGGTGTAATAAGCTGATGTACCGGGAACATACGCCAAGTGCCAATAGTCAAATACAATTGGCTAGGTCTTGTTCGTGTTCGCGAGAGAAGCGTGTTAAGTAATAGGCTACAGAAGGCCCAAAAAAAAATCAGGAGACTAGGGTCTGTTTCCTGGGAAATGGAAGGGCTGGAGGAATTGTTTCGATGACCGTTCATCGTAATTGACGAAGAAAAAGAAAAGGATACAAGGTACTCTACAAGATGTCAGGGGAGAAGGGTCAAGACTCGTAAACTTTTCTGTTTGTTCAAGTCTCTTTGTTCGGCTTACCTTTTTTTGCCAGGCCAAAATCACGACGCTATGATTGCTTCGATACTACTCGATTCATGGTATCGGACCTCTACCTGACGTTTGAGAATTGCCATGGGTTAGAGGATTAACTATTGGTAAGATGCCTTACAATGGCAAGTTGTAACAGTCGCTCTGGTGAAAGGTGCCACCATGGCACTGATATAGGGAAAGTAAAAACAGTCACTTACTGACTGCCTTAAACCCACAGAGCCAGAGATGATCATTGCGAGCCATCATTTAAGATGGTGAGGGTTAGGATGGCTCGTTGCTTAGGTGCCAACGTTTCTGTCTTTGCCATTTCGTGATTTTCTTGGCCTTATGACTGTTGCTACATATATGAAGATTGCTTTAATAGCCCTCAAATTCGTACCTGTGCGGGAAACAAAAAAAAACGGAGCCATAAAGCGGCATAAGTCCACATAAGTTACTCAACAGTGGTAGAAGAAAAAAACTCTCAAAACTGAGAAAACTCGGTGATGAAAAGTTTGAACCTACCATCGTCGCTTGAGTGGAATTATGGACTCGTCTATTGCCAACTCACATATCACATATCAAAACTGTGGATAATAAAGGCATGGAGAAGAAGAAAAGAAAAAAAAAACTCTGCTGCAGGAGAGGAAACTATTCACTATTGCATCTTTTCTCTCCTATTTGTCGGCGTTAGTTGACAAACAAATCGGCAACAAATGGCCGGGATCTCCTGATGTAAGACGCTCTATAATCCACTGAAGATCTGCCTTTTTGTTCCTTATTGGACAAACTCTGGAGTTGAGACATGTTGACCTCTTTTCTTTTCTGCTTCTTTGGTGCGAAGAGCCCCACAGAAGGCGTGATGATGGACAAGAAAACGCCTAAGCGAACCGCGTAATCCGGCTATAAGGCGCTTCCGGCTAACATGTGGAAGATTCTTCTGCTTTGGTTGCCACTAACACTGTCAATATGTTATAGATATGTAGTAATACACTTATACACTGTGTGATATGCATAGTGTATGTATGTATATTGTAACAGGAACTACGAAGTGGGTTGTGATTTTGTTCCTCGGGTGTCAAGAAAATAAAGAGATAGTGAGAGCAAGAGAGATACTTCATGTGTTAGTGGGCAGTTAGGCATCGAAAAAGACGAATAACGAAAACTCTGTTTGTGCAAATATGCATGGCGGCTTTTTCTCCTCGTTTTTGGTAACATTTTGTTGCTCGAGATGCAGGGGTTGATTGATCGCAAAAGGGCAAACAAACTCTCAACTCAATAAAGGTAAACGTAAACGTAAAAAGAACGAGTAAAAAGAGGGGGAGGGAGTTGGATAGTGGATAGTGAATGGCTAGGTATGATTCTTACTAATAACAAAGTTGGTCTAAGTCGCTAAGCTTACAACCTGAAACCCGTTGGCGCTCGACTTTTAAAAAAAGAGAAAGTGATAGAAGAGAGACTGGGGGCTTACTTTCAACCTCATAGCTCTGTCAGGGAGAATTTTTGAGGCCACTGTTCTAGTTGCCCGTCTACGCTGAACAACGAACATAGTTGTATATGAACACACCATTATGGTGATATATTCTTTCGCCCGTGCAGGCTAGCAGCTGCCACCGTTACCATTCGATATGTATTGTCGAAAACCCATGCTAGTAGTGCAGTAGGCATTGATTGTGCCTCACTATGGAATTGGCATATTTCAAGCCAAGTATAGAAGGGAGGTTGGCGTAAAGGGAGGAGCAGCAAGTTGAGATTTCGAGCATAAACAAGGCATTGTAAGGTTCTTCTATTTTTGCGTTGACGTTCGTGTTTAATTTGATAAAAGTTCCTGAGATGTTTGCACTAAATAAATCATGGTTGGTGGTCGCCTAGCAAAGAGCACGTCCACGATAGATTTCCGGGATACTTTTTTTTTTTTTTTTTTTTTTTT
>LJZU01000384.1:0-45614 GCA_001513805.1 Davidsoniella virescens
GAAAAAAGCGCCGAGGTAGTCAAATCAACACGCACGGTAATGAGAAACGGAAAGAAGCATTTTTCATAATTTCTTTCTATTTTTTCGATTCTCTCAACTCTCGCTGGACTTTGGTTTAAGTGAGGGTCGTCGTTTCCCGAGGGGGAAACCCGCGTTAGCAGGCTTGCGGATTGGTCATGGCAGGCGTTCGTCTTCAGAAAAGTCGGGAGAAAAAGGAATTTAGCGGTACTAGATTTGAAAGCTGTGTTAAAACGGGTTGATATCCATGAGAGAGATTAACATGTCAATGGTCAACCAAGTAAAATTCTTGGATTGGCCAAAAACATGTGCAGATTTAGGCCTACCTTGTTGAAGCCGATGTCCTTAGCCTTCTCACGGAAGCATTGACGGCACAGGTCGAGACCGTACTTGCGGACAAGACCGGCACGGTGCTTGCAGACGCGGCTGTATGGAGGAATGATGTTAGCCTATGTTCAAGGTATATTTCGATACACCGCATATCTCGAGGCTTAGCGTATATTGATTCGGTCTGGCAATTTATTGGTCGATTCCCATTTTTTCAAGATTTTCAAAATGACGGGCCGTGTTACAAGCCCGGTATGTGTTTTGCATGCTTCGTTTTTAATCGTCAACCCCAAAGCTTGGGCCTTCTCGAAAAGAGAGCGTATGAATCTCTCATGATAATTGCCGGTATATTGATGTTGAAAATGAATTTCGTAATTTCTCGGTCGTCTATAAAATGCCAGATCGAATCAAATATCGAATATTATATCGCCGCGTCGCCTCGTAGAAAATGCATATTGTATCTTTATCGTTTTGTGATGTTGAATGAAGATGAATCAAAGATCGTACCAGCTGCGCGAGCCCTTGCCGTAGTCGCGGGGGCGGGAGTTCCAGACGCTCTCGTGAGACATGTTGATTGATGCTGAATCGACGGGATTCTTGGTATTTGCAGAGCGGAAGCAAGAGGTCAAGAGAAAAGAGAGAGAGGTGAAGCAAAACTCCAAAGATTAGTTTGTCAAGCTGACGATTTGCAGGTGGGATTGTGGGAAGGTGGTGTGGCTGTCCTAATTGGGAGTAAAAACTGTGGATAAGCCCTGGCTTGCTGGTTGTGGAGCTTCCACTAATTTTGCAAAATTTTGCAAAATTTTGCACAGATTTGTGCGCTTTTCTTATCAATATTGGCCCTGATAAATTGCTTATCGCCTCCTTACAATTGACTTTGTCTTTTAAGGATGGTGGATAATTGCGGCGCATGTGGCTGCCTTTCTAGTCACGTGTATATGAAAAATCTATGACACTACTTAAGCTGTAAACGGGAATTGAGCTATGAGGGGGGTTTCTGGATTTGTATGTTGATCTCTAGCATCTGAACTAACATTTTGTAACACATAGAATGATATGATGATACAGATATGTGGCATTATTCTTTATTTTTTCTAATTCAATCCTATAAAGGTGGAAATGGAGCTTTAATACCTTGTATCAACATACATACACTAAACTTCCATACAGCTGTACGACAAAATTAGGGTTAAAGATTATATTCCTGATTCCATACACAATACATTAGTCATTGTTTGTCATGAGATTATAACTATATTGAACACTGTATGTACTAACTGATGTTATTATTAAGATTAACAATCCCCGGTTTATACTATAATCAGTAGAAAATAGCTATCTAGAGGTCTTAGTTGACTAGTAAAAAGGACAGTGATGACATATGTTGTAAGGTGCTAGAGTTGTGTCTATCGTCAGGTCTTTCAATAAAACTATGTATATAAAAGCTTTTTAATTTATACCTGTGTGTATGAGAATCCCATATGTTCGAACTCTTACATAGTGTACATCCCATTGGCAGTAATGATAGCCTCATAACGAGTTTTCGTTGAAACTAGGGGTTCATGAAGGTACTCGTTGCTGATATAGTCCCAAGCGTATTCGACTGGAGTTCCCCCGCCAAAGAGTCACCGAGAAGTTTCTTCAAATATACAACTTCATCTCATGCCAAGCAGCTTCGATCGGGTTGAGGTTGGCGAGAAAGGTGGCCAATCCAGGACCGTAATACCACGAGATTGAAACTCTTCCATGGTCTGTCTGGCTTTAAGGCAAGGAGAGTAAGCGATTCGTTGGAAATTGTCGCAGTTTCCAGTGTCGGCGAAAGGGATCAAAATCATTGATCGTTTGAACGGGAATTTGCATATAAAAAAACTGTTGTTTATGTTCCTCGTATTCTCGGAATCTAAGGCATATCTGCTTTCGATCTGTCCTATTTTTTCTTCAGTTGGAGCTGTTGTAGTGCTTGTTGTCTGAGTTCCTACAGGGCTCTGAGATCTTGGGCTCTAAGAGGTCTTTCTTGATATTTAAGCTTCAGATCCTCTAGTTGATCCTCTATCTGAGATATATTGAGGGGCCAAATTGTATAATAGTCAAGTTGTATAGTAGTATAGTGATATGATGGTATGGTGATATGATCTGTATGTATTATTGCTTGAAAGAGACCGATCTGCGCCCTAGTCCTACGACAAACAATGACCGATATACATCCTTTTTGCCGGTGTTCGTTAAGCTGGGTATACAAATACAGATATGACAGTCTTGTGTTTTTACTGACTAGATGCCTCAAGTCGTTTGCCACTGGTTGATGCCTATTGTCATATGTGACGTGCCTGTCAAAGATAAATTTGGCATATAGGTACGACCACTGCATTGCCTTTGGCTATGTATATATATAGCTTGCAATGTCGGGTCCTCTGGCTGCTCTCGATGAGTATAAAGACCTCACGTCTATCCTCATGGTGAAATGTGAGTTCATACCTGAGCCCTCCTCGATTTCCTCAAGTAAGAACGAGGCAACGAAACAATTGGCCCCTATTTGCCATGTTCGCAACAAGAAGGGACACCTTCGGCCCTGATACCTTCAATAACGAATAATTCTGAGCATGAGCAACAGGTATTAGTGAAGATCATATCATAGCATGTGCATTCATTTTATATTTATGTTATCATTGCTCTGTGCTGTCGCGTGAATATCAAAAAGGATAACACCACAACTAACAACGTGTACTGATTATTCTAATAATACATGGAAATCTATTTACAATGCTTTAACTTCTTCTCATTGGGTGGCATTGTGACAAACATCCACTACTATCCCATCCTTGAGGATAACCAAGTTATCTTCGTCCCGTAACTAATAGTAGGCTTTGAAGATTGTTAGTACCGATAAATTAGGTTGAGAGTTCATTTTGTGACAACATACCAGGTTGAGTAGCTTGATTCTCATCCAAGTTACCAGTGTCTAGAGCACTAAGCTTTTCAACTTCTCTGGCAAAGAAGTCTCGCTCGGCTTTCATGGCAGCTCTGACACCACCAGCAGCAGCAACCTTCTCTGGGTAACGTCTGACATTAGACCAATGTGTTAAGCTACGTAGAGCTTGCTCTAATGGCAATGCAGACTCAATTTCTCCGTCAATGTCGCTTCCTGCCAGCCATTCATCCCTCAGTTCTGGTCGGCAATGAAGATAGATGGCCGTTATGACTCGCATATGACCCTGTCGCCATTTTCTACCGCAGTATGGAACCTGCGATTTGATAAGCTTCAGGGTATAGAGTCTTAATTCGTCTTGTGGCACACGTAAAGACTTGCGAAGAATGTTAGATGACTTGTATGTCACCATGAGTAAGTTACGATGAACGCGACCTTTACAGATTTTCTGCAGGATGCGGAGATAGTTGATGAGAGAGAAGAAATTGCGTCTGGAAAAATCTGTAACTGGCGGCTGTTCGACCTCTCCATTTACTGGGAAGCCAAGCTCGTCAACCTCGGGACGCTGGGAAGTTGCAGTAGGCATAGCGGTGATGTTGAGAGGCGCAAGCGGCGGTGACCGTTTAGTCTTAATAGGAGGCGGCGCCGCATCGTCCTCACTAGATTCGTGTTGGTCGCCAGTGTCTTCAGATTCCAATGGAGCTTGTCTTTTGGCATTGGAGTTACATAAATGAAAGAACCTACTCAGGGTTAGCAAAAGTTTCTTAGCTGATGGAACGATATTTGTAGAGTACATACGAGTTCTCTGGTCGGTCGGTCTTAGATTCAACAACATTAGGAATTTCCTGATGTACAAAGAATTTCAAAACAAGGGGTAGATAGTTGGAGTCGAGCAGCAACTGTGTCAGATATTCAAATTTGAGAACATCTACAAGAGGTTAGTTAAATACGAGATTACTGAGGTTGTTATAGATACTTACGAGAAACTTTGAACCACTTGAGCAGTAAAATAAGCGTGCCAGTCACGGCTTTTGCAGTGACCTCATGGTTCTTTGCACTATCCATTTCTTTTGGTGTCCTGACTATCTCTGGGATGGCATTTGTTCCTCGTGGGGCGCCCATTGGATGAGCACTTTGCGGAACAGGCACAGGGAGCGATGCTACGTTAGCCATGATAGTTTTTAAAAGGACAATGACCAATGACTGGAGGTGTGGTAAGCCATCTCTGTAGAAGTCATCAACTGCTTGAAGTCTACGCTTGACGGCAGGATCCATCGCGTCAGGATTTGGTCCGTAATCAACAGGTATTGTTGGAAGACCAAGCTCATCCTTGGTGACATTATCGGCATCATCTTCTTCGTGTATTAACTTGCGGATACGTGCGAGTTCTTCCTTCTCCTCTAATGTTAATTCGCTTAGGTCAAGAGATTCGATATCATCGTCGTCTTCATTTGGTGCCGACGTGGCCGGTGCCCCATCCCAGCCCTTTTCCTCTTTGAGAAATGCTTCTCTTTCCTCCCACATCTGTCTCATGGCACGAGACATCCGGACACGGGTAGAGAACAGGGTACCAGCTTCAATGATCGAGGCTGGGAGGTCACTACCCTCCCATCGCCGACCGACACTTTCCCACTTCTCGCCAGCAAAACCCTTTCCACCTGCGCTATTACTAGTCACATCGAGAGGTGGATATAAGAACGGGAAACTCTGATTAGTTTGATAATTCTGTTTCTTTGCCCCTTTGCCGCCAGCAGCAGGCGATGGTGGGGGAGAAGGTGCGGGGGTCGCAATGTGCACAGGTTGGTTTAGAATTGAAGAGCTTCCACCGATCTGACTGCCTGGAGCAGGTGGCAGAATGCCACCATTAATGGAATTCTTTGCCGGTTGATTTGCCAATGCAGCCAAGAGAGACTTTCCAACATCATCGTAAGGCATTTTTGATTGTGGTGGAATGTACGATGGATATTTGGAGGTAATCTCTGTACGAAAAAAATGATAATCAAGTGGTGAGGCCAGGATCAAATTACAGGCTTTGTCTTCGAGGGATGTTTCACTGGCAGCTTTCTTTGTCTCAAGAAGCTCTTGTGCACCACCGAATACGAGTAAAATCGATTTCCAGAATAATAGAAGCATCTGGGTTTGGGGTAGATGGTCTCCTTCATCAAATCTACGTTTGGTAGTTATGACGAGTAATGTATCAACAAGGCTTGGTTGGAGGGATACTAATAGCAGCGTTAACACAACACTTTTTACTTTTCAAGATGGCTATGGAGAACAAACCTATGTTTGCGTGTAACTCTGATGATATCTCTGGAAAGCTCAAAGCTACTTGCATGGAGAAATAGAGGATTGTCATGACATTCAAGAGATCGCTAAGATCTTCCTCAAAGTCAGTATCAAGCACGGTATTATATGTCACAATGACATCCCACATAGCCTGTAATGAAGTCTGGAGCGCATTCCATATGATAGGAAGACCACCTAAATTTGTTACCAGTAGTACACCTTCTTTTATTGCCGCAATTTGTTCATCGGTAGGAGGAGATATCGAATCACTTCGCGAATCAAGACCTGTTTCTTGATATCTACCCATAACGATATAGGTCAATGAACCTATAGCAGACGCTCGCACGGATGGGTCGCCACCTTTGATGACATCTAATGCGCCACGTACAACACCAGTCTTGAGCATCTCATCTGCTTCGTCCCAAAGAGTTGACTCTTGAACATTGAGACCTTCTACTGCAGGGTTTTTGTCGTTGATCATGCCTGATATTGACCTCGTCGCATCCTCCCATTGCCAGTAGAAAGCATTTTTGGCTTCCAACAATCTATCGATATTGTAGGCTTTATCCACAAACCACTCCTCAATTTCATCGGTAAACGTGCTAAAGTCAGAATATGTGTAGTCGTAACATGACGTCCTTTCAGGCCGTTGGAAGCCAGCTACTATGCGCTTCAGCTGGCCAAGTGATAGCGAGTCCTGGGGACCTTCTGACGGTATAGGGCCAAAGCGTCCATCGATTGAGCTTTTGCGTGGTGGTATAGGACCTGGAGGACCGACTGTGATAGATAGATTGTTGAAGGATACTTGTCGTGATTGGTTAGGATCAAAGAAATTATCGTTACTGAACATTTGTTGTCTGTTTTGCGACTGCAATTGGGGAGGTGGGCCGGCGCTAATCTCGGGGCCAACGTCAGCCAGGTCGTCAGCTGGTTCGGAGCTCGTATCAGGCTTAGGCGCCCATAAAGATGTCATGTCGCAATTCGTGAATGGGGGCTTGAAGACAGGGTCTGATAGCTAGAGTTTCGGGTATTGTGATATTCGGTTGTAAAATGTTGGCAAGATAGGAAGATACGAGGAAGAAAAACGAATACTACTTCATGTGTAGATATGGTGGTATAAAGGCCCGCTCGAAAGATCACCCTACGAGGAAGAGAAGAAAAGAACAAGGCGCTAATCGCGGCAGTTTCGCAGCCTAGAGATTTGAATCTTAAGCTTCGGAGAGCAATTGATCATGCTGACTTGTCGTCGTGTAGAATGACAAGGGTTCTTGTCAGCCTTGAGAATTCATGAACACAATAAGACATTGATTGGTCACTGTATATGGAAAGTGGGGTTAGACCCTTCAGCCTTGTTCTAATATCATGACGTCTTACAAGACAAGATGACCGCGTGTGCTGACGGACAACTTGCAAAACTTCATGAGTTTGGTGTCAGTCATGGGGATATCAGAATACAGAGTACACTCTATAAAGAAGAAGGCCATGACTTGATGATTATCGATTTTGAGAGGGCTAGTTATATCAAACCCTCAACAGCCACTAAGAGAAAGGGCAGTTTCGGCTCTGTTGCTCAGCTCAAGAAGGTAGATATAGGAAGAAGGCATCAACAATCAAAAAGTTGACGTGTAACCTGCTTTGTACTTAGTTTCGAACAGTCAATATGATATCAGCTTTTTCTTAAGACGTGGTGGAAAGTGTTTCTTTCAAAGACAAGAGAGATGCACGCATTGTTCGAGTATCACTTCCGAGGTAGATGGACAAGTTGAAGATGAAGATCTATAGGCATTACAAAAGTAGTAAAGTAGCCTTTTCATTTGACAATTCGTTATCATTATACTGTTTGTAAAGGTTATTCATTATCTGAAGTATCGCTACCGTCGTCTTTTACATCAACCCTTGTAGGAACAACTGCACCATCTGTAGAGGTTGTCGATACTGCCGCTGCTGCTGCTGCCTTTTGTTCTTTTTCTTTTGCTCTTCTGCGCAGCTTTTTCGCTTGGTTTAGTCTCTTTTTCTTCTCTTTCAACTGTTCTTCCTTGGAAAGCGACTTTTTCTCCTCTTCTTCTCGTTTTTGCTTCTCGAGACGCTCTTGGGTATGTTTCTTGATACGCATTTTCTTGCATGGCTTGTTTGGTTTTTGCTTTTTAGAGTCATTTGACGAACGACCTTGGCAAAACATCAACGTATTTGAAGATGTGAGACTAGAGTTCTCGGGAATGCGCGCTATGATTTTCCACGGCATTTCTTTACCCCACCAGCGTTGTTGAGAATAGGCCATGACATCGTCACCACTGACGGCAGCAAAGTCGAACTTTTCTTTCAGTGCCCCTGACGCCCGTGGTGCTAGATAGTATGTTACTGGGCGATGTGGCATCAGTACTGCGCCGTCACCCAGCTTTACTGGTTTGTCGGTTTCAAGGACAATCTTTGTCCCTTTCGATGTTCCCGACGCAAACATACGGAATTCGAATTCCTCCGGCTCATCATCTTCCTCTTTTACGTTGTCTATTGGTGCAGCATCTATTATTTCGGTGTCTGCAACAAATTTGAATGTTGGCGGGGTATAGTCAATGCTATAATCAAATACACTTTCTAACTTCTTCCGAAGCTTCTCCCTGATGACAGCATCGATCGCTTCATCATCGCTATGCTGAGAGCCAGCGTCTAGGCTATTTAGTTCATCGCGACGTACGCTACGAAAGTGTTAGGATGTTTGACTATTGATAGGTGGTATACGATGTACGAACCATTTTGAGTCTGGGATATGGAACATCGTGTAGTCTTGAGACAAATATCGTGATGATGTTCAAGAATAATATGTGAAAGTAGGTGACTGAAGGATGAAAATAAGTTATTGATCTCATAGCATTACATGGGCAATAATATGAAGCAATGCACCACATAGAATGAAAATCATCCTTGTGCCGGTTGATTATCGGTAAAACACATGCCACCATATGCATCTGTAACTAATGGGACTGATTAGATATAGAGAAGATACTTGTCATGGAATAATCTTTGGTGTATGTGAAACCTATCGTCATTGTAATTATTATTTGTTGTATGAAACTATGCTTCTGAAGTTACATCATCCTCCTCGATCTTTCAAGTCACGGCAAGGTTGATAAACCCTAACCCTGACAATATCTCTACAGATTGTTAACCCTCGCTATCTCCGCATCATGGAAGCCTACCGCGGTTATGACGAGTAGTTGGCATCGATTAGGATTAACATGTGAATGACAATAAAATGAATGGACTACACAAAACACATCAGAACAACGCGTTCTAGCTAGTTGCTCACAGTAGCTATAGTAATATAGAGACTACTCTCAAGTAACATGAGATAAGATCAGGTTGGACGTGTGAGTGACTCGCAATATAGGTAAATATTTCGTCTTGTGTGTAGTACTAGTAGCCAGGAGACGGAGTTGGACATGAATTGATACTCGCCCTCATTCGAATCTGTTGACATGATATATTTCTGCATTGCGCTGTAAGAAAAATACTCTAAGGTACCAAAATGGCAAGGCTTGCAGTCATATCATCGATGCCGTCGGAAAAGATATCGTTGCCTCGAAAACGAGCCAAGAAACCGTTGATGCCAAGTGGTGTCAACTCTGGCAATGTTCAAAAACGACCGGTAGCAACAAAAGAACGATCTGAGAAACGACGCATCTCTGCATACCAATCGACTTTCAAAAAGCACCTCGAGAAATATGGAATCCTGCCCATGAACCATGGCGTTTCTCTAGTCGAGGACATATCAAAGCCGATGAACTACAAGAACATCCAAAAGCTGATCAGATCTCCCCCTGAGACTGCGTCTATCGATATATCTGACGGACAGATTCAAGCCCTCGAGGAATCGTTCGATGAAGTCTCGGAGACAACACTGATGCAGCGAGCCATGCCGGTCCTGGCTGGTGATGTCTCGTGGCCACACAAGTATGACGTTCGATTCACAAGAATGGAGATGATGACAGGTGATACTGCTGTGACGGTGCAGCCAGACATTTACGATGGCGTACCTGCAGATGCTGTGCACCCGCAGGTTCTCGCCCAACTGGAGCACATCATATGCCCAAGCAAGCATACTGCACACCCGGTAGCGCCGAATTTCTTCATCGAATTCAAGAGCAAAGGCGGGAGTCACATCGTCGGTCGTAGCCAAGCCATTCATGCCGCTGCCCATGGTGTCCGGGCGATGCTCTTCCTGCAAAACTATGGGCAGTCGGACCTCTATTTCGACGGTGAGGCTCACGTGTTTAGCGCTGTTTTCCACGGAGAACTAGCGTGCCTTCAACTCTTAGCACACTATGCCAAAGAGGCCGAGAATGAAGAACATATCTTTAGCTATGCATCAGCCTTCACCTTGGACAGCGTGGTCAACGAAACATCTGATCTTCAAGTCGAGTATCATACAGTCAATCTGGGCACATTCCACCTTGATGAAGGCCCGGAGCAGCTCAATCAAGCCATCGCAGCGTTTCGAAGCGTGCGGCTACTGGCCAAACACCACCGCGAGACTATCGTGGCCGCGGCTAACAAGGCCCAGAAGGAGATGGAGAGTTATCATCGTCGTCTACGGCGCAGCCGGCGGTGCTTAACACCATCGAGACAAATGAGGGGATTCGAGGGACTCGGACAAGGTCTTATCGATGGTTCGTCGCCGTAAATAGGCCGGAGGCGGATATGAGTTACGAGTGTTGGACATGATGGTCGAAATTGCGATAGAACGTGCTATGGACATGAGCGATGAGAAAATGACTTGCAAATTATAAATTATATTCAAGAATCAGTGATTATTCTAGTGGCTACGATGATACAAATGAATAGGTTTGGTCATGGAGCGGAGGAAACAAACCGGAGTTGCGTTGGAGATAACCGTAACGGACACATTACACTATAACCATGAACAAACAACTAAATGACATTAAGGGATGCCCACGACTTAAATTTCTGTGGCATTAAAAAGACTGCCCCCTTTTCCTATCGCTAGCTATCCATTTGTTAGGTCACGTAAGCGGTGAAAATACTTACAGTTTCTCATCTAGCCAGCGTATTTGCATATACATAGTTCCCGCGGGAAGCAAAGATACCTTTACAGAACTTCAGCCTTAAACTAGCGAACGAATTCATGCAACAGGCATACTGCAACTACTATTATTGCTGCTAGTTTGGCTTGCTATCAGATGTGACGCAGAATATTCCCAGCAGACCGGTTCAGTCACAGCCAGTCACGCAGTCAGTCGGTCATCTAACTAACGAGCCATGGCAACAAGCCAATCACGCATACCGGGCTTCAGCTGAACACATGCAGTGCTCTCTAGCTGGTTCGGGGCTAAGTAAACACATGTTGTATGCGCCTCCACACTGCTGATTAATGTACGTATACGTTACTACACATATGCAACATGCATTCTGGGCTGAGGGCTGAGACGAACAGCAGCAAGACAGTATTGTTGTCGTATTGGCTGGCCTGCCGCTGCTGTCTCGATGTAACTGTACTGTCGGTATGGAGGATGGTGACTAGTTCATGGCCATGCGCCGGCTGGTTACATGGCGTGTACGTCGTTGTTAGAGTCACCGTGGGCTTACCGTGGGCTTACCGATGGTTCGGGTCGAGTATAAAGATGGACTCTGGCGAAGGGATGGATGATCGAAAGCAATACTACTGTATGATGTAAGTAAGCGTCGTCTTAGCCCTGTCTTCCCTAGATGTAACTGTAGTCTCATTAACAGCAGCAAGTCACTTGTCCAAAGACATTAGCTGATTGTTGTCCTTTGTGATAAGACGACTGAAGCTTTGATGCCTGTTTCGTGATTATTCTCCGACTACCCCCTTCGCTAGTAATTTTCTTAGTCTGATCTACCATAAGCAGTCCTCAAGCGAGCGACGATCGAGTCAATTCTGCGGGAGATCGCCATAAAGAACTACGATAATGACTAGCCGGGGTCTTGAATGGGTCTTCTTGACACAAACTAGACTAGGAAGTTGCACATTTACTGCAATTTTAGCAACTGGTAATATCTAGATGTCATTTATACGGCCTACTATCAGATAAGATAGAAGTGAAAACTTTCAATGGCCGTTGCGTAGGCCGACATGGGAGTTACTAAATATTATATGATCATTGCGATATTTTAATTTGTCAAAGCTTAAGCGACCTTGACCTATCTTCAGCCATCAGTCAATCAATACATATACATCCAAAAAAAAAAAAAAAAGTATAATTTTTTGTACCTGTTATCAAATGTTAGACTTGTCTCACTTACACGCGCCTCTAACATCACAGTCTTAGTATCTTGCCTACTCTATAAGGAAGCCTAGCAAGTGTGAGTGTTCCATTTATATGTATTTTACATCATATTCACAAAGAGTTCAAGAACAAAAGTAATTTAACGAGTTATTTCATTCATATGTAGATACTAAGTCTGCCCATTACAGCCTTAACAAAGCACAGTTTTCTATCATCACACATTGACGACGACAGTCGTAATGATGATCAGAAGAGCAAAAAAATAGAAGAAAACAGAAAAACGGTAAGTACAGTGAAAACGCGACCAAAAGCAGCGGAATAACTAAGAAAAAAAACAATAGACAGTACAAGAAACAGGCGGCAGTAATAATAGCCCGATATTCCCATTTCCAATAGGAAACAGGCCCCCAAAGCCGTAAATAAGATGGTATCGCGTAACAAGACAGTAAGTAAAGTGCGGTTAGTAGGAACACAATGTGGACAAGAAACAAAAAGAGGAGGAAAACATAAAAAGGAACGAAAGATATCCAAAAACAGGCAAGCAGATCCAGAGCTTGCACAACTCCCAAAATAAATAAGAAAACACATGGTAAGAAAAATAAAAAAGATACAGAAATGACCGAAGAAGAAAGGAAAGACAAAAACAGACACTGACGCCCCTAAAGCCCGGCGTTGATAATGTGTGGTACGAACAGAAGTCGTACTCGTCGTGATAAAGACAATGAATGGATCGTCGGTAGGATGCTTGGCCGTTAACNNCCCCCAGACCAGACCAGCTCCAATGAAAAGCAAATCCCAAGTGAGGTATAGTAACAGTTTCCGGTTTACGCCAGCCAGCTCAAAGTAAAACAAGAGAAGGGGGGACCCGATGCCCAGGGTCCCTTTTGATAGCAGAAAGTGTGAATGAATGGACGCTGACAAAATTTGCCAACTTGAAACAAGAAGCAGCGAGCTTAGTTTACTGGTTCCACGAGTAGTTGTTCGAGTACACGGGTGTAGCCGAAGACGAAGGCAGGGGGCCCTTGGCATGCTGAGGAGGCGGTGCGGCACCACCAGTCTTGTATGTATCGAAAGAGTACGAGCGACCGTCAGAGTAGGCACTGGTAGGAGCCGATGACTCGCCAGAAGAGGTCCAGGTGCTAGCAGGCGGGTAGTAGTCGCGGGGAGGAGCTGAGTTAGGAGCAGACGAGTCGCCAGTGTTGGAGAACTCGGCAGTGTTGGTGTTGAGGGCAACATCATGGTATGACGAGCCGTAGCGGTACTCGGAGGCCGAATCATTAGGCGTAGTCAGCGAGGCAGAGGGGTGGCTGTTGTGGCGAGGGCTCTTGGTAGGCCGTGGGTTGCTGTCGACATAGCGAGGAACACTGAGCGAGCTGTCTGTGGCCGTTGAGGCAGACATCTGGGCAGGGCCGGAGGTAGATGGCGCATAGGCGTACTGGGTGCGGATGGGAGCGCCCTGGTCATGCGGGGCCAAAGATAGCTGCACAGCGGGCACTGAAGACACGGAGGACTGCATAGGCATCTCCTGGGGATCAGCACCGAAGCCAGAGGCTCCGTTCATAGGCACCTTGGAGTAAGGCTCGCCAGCCATAGAAGTGGCTGGGTAGCTAGAGGGTGTTTGGGGCATTTGCGACATGCCGCTGGGAGACCACGAGGAGTAGGAGCTAGAAGAAAGGATTGATGTTAGTACTGGATTACCACGATAGGTGACTCTGCTAGTTAGACTTACTTGGAACGCATTGACATGGGAGCACCTGGGAGCTTAGGCGCGCTGAAGGTGAAAGCGGAGCGCGGAGGCTGGATGTCCATGCTACGCTTGCCGTCAGGCTTGATGGTCAGAGGACCGGCGACAATGCCGATGCCGTTCTCAACGAGAGCCTGGCCACGAGATCCGGCACTGGAGCCCAGCAGAGGAATCTCCTTGCGGGCTTGGAAGTTGCGCGGGCTACGACCACGGACGACGATGGGCGAAGTGATGCACTCAGCTAGAGGAGCCTTGGTGCCGTTGGCCAGAGTGGCCATGACCTTCAGGTGAAGGACAAAGTGTTGCTGGAGCTCCTTTCTACGGCCGTTGTTAGCAGTAGCACTGGAAGAGAAGGCAAAGTTAGCATTGGCTCGATAGCAAGGTAGAGAACAAAGGAAGGGCGCTGTTGCTTACATTCTGAATTGCAGACGACGCCAGCCGATGGGGTAAACGGCGTACTCGCCCTCGGCCTCGCTGCCTTCGTCCTGGAAAGGAATCAGAGGCAGCGTCGGCGGCTCTTGGTCAGGGCCCTGGGCGACCTCGGGAGTGTTAGGCGGCGGGGTCTTCCAGGGAATGACGATAAGCCGCACGGCATTGCCGTCCACGGACTCGATGGCGCTAATGGTGACCTCCATGTTATTGACGGGCACGGTCTCGCCCGACTCGGTGATGACGCTCAACTGGCCCCGCGGGCTGATCAGCGAGCCACTGATTTGGAACAGGTTGCGGCGATAGCATGTGAGCTCAGCCTGTAGCTGTGTGCCATCGCTGGCAGTAGTGGGCAGCTCGGACAGAAAGAACATGCCGTGCAGCTGGGCGTTCATCTCCAGCTGGTGTATGCGGCCGTGCTGATCGACAATGGTGTGCTTATCCGGTGAACGTTTGAAAGAAAGCAGCTTCTGGTCTTGGCCAACATTAAGCTTAGAGCCATCGTCACGCAGATCCTGCACAATCTCCTGGTAGGGAGTCGACTGCTCGTTGGCGGCCGTGTAGGACCGCTTCAGGCTGGGGTAGCTGTGCTGGGACGTCGCTGCTTGCTGCTGCTGTTGCTGTTGCTGCGACTGCTGGTTGCGCTCATACTCGTCGTCATGATAGCGTGGGCCACCCGGAGCACCGCCGGCCGAAGGAGGCTGTTGGTGGTACTGAGAGTAGGGCGGGGGCAAGTCCACACCGTGGCGAGGTCTGGCGAGGCTTTGGTCCATGGAACCAGGGTATCGGCTGCCCATTGGCACAGGCTGGGAGAAGTTGGGCCACATGGTGGGGTGAGGAGGCTCGGATTTCAGGTCGGCCATCGAGGCTGGGTATGAAGCAGTGGCTGCAGTCATTTTTTCGACTAGAGCCGAAGATAATGAAGAAAGGGTAATAAGAGATACAAGCGGGAAGAAAGCAGTAGATAGTGGATAAGATATATCGTATTATACGCTCTCTTCTCTTTAGTTCTCCCAGACTTTTTACCGGTAGAACAACAAGAACAAGATGGTGTGAAGATGACGTACTCCGTGGTAGTCTGCAGACTTATAAGAGGCGTCGTCTGATCTGGCTGGTCAAGCAAGGCAACTGCAATTATTTGCGATTGTCAAGTCTCGAGGATCAGACGATTGGTGTAATGTCAAAAGTAATAGAGAAGAGAGGAAGAAATGTCAAGAGACGGATAACTTCGTTCTGTATAGTGTCTCACAAGGCTATAGCACAATGAGATATTGAATAAGACGGCGATGCGATAGTGATGATCAAGATGTCGCAAAAATATAAATAAGAAAAGGCAGAGACCAGAAAGAAGAGACTCGATGCCGGGGCAGTAACAAAACGAACGGAGGGATAGTAGTGATATATGTATTAACGCACTACGCAAGAGAGAAGGAAGAAGAGCTCTTAATCAAAATGAGATGGTGGAGGCTAATCAACTACGCTCTGATATAAGACCGGCGGAGAGAGCCATGTATATATTAACAAAAAAACAAAAGCCGCTTAAGTACAGCGGATTTGCTGCGCTTCGCCGATTTCAAAGAAACAATCAATGCTTTAACCTTTTTTTTTTCTGCTCTGCGCACAAGCAGCAACGCTTGAAAAGAATTCCGACTCGAGAGAAAGTAGGTATGAGTACATAGTACTTGATATTTCTCAATGGCAAGGGGGGGGGAGTGCGGGACTGTAGGAAAATGATTCTTGATAGATATTAGCGATAAAATATGTATAATATCATAATAGACCAGGGATTGTATTCCTTTCATGTCTACAGCCTATAAAATCGCGGTAAATTAAACAGCCCCCTCTCTCGCCCATATACTTCTTCCTCTATAACTCTACATCTTTCATTGTTCGATTTAATCGATTTATCAAGAGCCCGGCCATGAGCCATTTTCTTATTGTTCTCTTTAATATCTTCATTTTAGCGTTACAAGAAGGCTAAAATCACCCCAATAAAGCTACGCATCTCTATGATCAAAGCTATCGAATTTATCGGTCTAACTCATATCTACCCAGGACTCGATATACTCCAAGCATACAATACATATACAATAATATGACTCGGGCAAACTCGCTCTTTACTTACTAGTTGTACCTACTGGCTGTTATCTAGTACTAGGTTCCATCTTCTTCAATGCCGACTTTGAGTATGTATTAAGCAGGAATCTAATCAGGCCCTGCCATAGATCATGATAACCCTCTCTTACTCTTCATGTCCCTTCTCTAATTACAAAGCTCCCATAACCCAGCCTAACGGCAGTCGATATCCATTTACCGTTTAGACATTGACTAGTGGTATGTCGACATCTTGGCCAGCCGTCCACTCCTTAGGCCATTGACATATGTACATATGTACATGACAGTGGCAAGTAGTAAAGAGTACGAGTAGTAACAGTAACGCTATCATCGCAGGTACTACTTACTTTCTCTTGAAATGCTCCTGGTAGGGCTCTTACATCCTTCTTTTCCTTCATAGTTTTCGCTGAAGTAGGTTAGACGGGCGACAGTAATCAACCTCTTTTGATGTGATGCTAGCTGATGTGCTTTGACTCTCTTAACTTGTATTTACTCCGTGTTTGGCATACTCGCGTTTCCTCCATTGCCGCTGACCTAGGTTCAGGGCTTTGGACACAAGCCTCGCGACATTTGAAGTGTAGCACTGGGAAAGGAACATTGGGAGAGGGGAAAGGAGGGGATGGCGAGGGGCATCTCTGTATATGTACATATCTACATATGTATCTCTTCCATGGTCAATGGCAGTACAAGCCAGTCGATCTTCTCTTGGTACCGTCATGCTTCGTCTCGAGTGATCGTAGATTGTCAGCCACTACGGCAATTCTCAGCTGTCTGAAAATACAACCTGGCTGGTCCAGTTCAAGGATCGATCCCTTCGATCCAAACCTACTTGACAAGTAACCTAACCCTTTGACACGAGAAGGTGTATGTTGTGCCTATCTTTTTCTTTTTTTTTTTTTTTTACTGTATAGCTCTGAAACCTATACAACATCATACATACATACGAAGGTCGAAATGAAAAAAAAAGAAATAAAAACAGCCATTGGTCACATACTTATTGTTCGATAGATACAAACACAATACAGGACAGCTTGAGTATAATTTAAGGACTAGAAAGCGATGCTTAAGCACAATACAGAAACATTCATAGTGATAAAATCTATGTAATAGTACCACAGGCCCCGTCTCAAACATGTTACTTTGACACCTTACAGTACAAGTACATACTAAAGACACAATCAAAGACAGTATCAGAGACAACAACTTCACACATATACCACGCCATATAATGTACTCTATTGTTACTGACTGTCCCGCCCTGTCAAGCCAGACTTGAGTATCTGTGTCTCTATATGGAAATGTTTTTATGCCATATTCCTCCTGCGGAAAAGTTCAATGTGCTCGGAGAGAGAGTCATTACTACAGTATTGGTGTTGCTCTTTGACCTTCAACCTCAAACAACCGTGGATGAGTTTAACAGGCGCCAATGTTTCCAACAGGATCATTGAGATTTTGCCATGCCTTCGTATATACACATGTTCCTATTATATTGCTATATACTAATAGTATTCAAGCACTCAATACGCTGTTACTTCTTTGCAAGTACATATAATTAACAGAAATAGTGCCAACTTATCGTGAAATGTCCCCTATGAACCTAATCAGCCATTGTCAAACTACCTTGAGTTGCACGTTTATGGGACAAACCATATGTAAATCTAATTGTCAATACCAAATAAAAGTAGTGCAGGGAAGTAAGTGCACAGGGCAGCAAGAGAGAAATTTAGCCTATCCAGTCTCGACCCTAGAAGAAGCTGCTTTCAGCATAGTTTCTATCCTCTATATTATGCTACGTGCTCTTGACCTCGGCAGAAGATAGAAGAAATTCATAAAGTCAAATATATAAAGCCTGAGCTAGTGTAAACAGCACAGCATGACTAGCTAACATATAGAAGCTTAATATATATACATATATATCTTAATATATCAA
The DNA here is from genome assembly GCA_001513805.1 of Davidsoniella virescens. Taxonomy (NCBI): domain Eukaryota; kingdom Fungi; phylum Ascomycota; class Sordariomycetes; order Microascales; family Ceratocystidaceae; genus Davidsoniella; species Davidsoniella virescens. The sequence continues at coordinate 18,039 of LJZU01000384.1, forward strand.
CATACAGGTATTGCATACTATCCGACATAGAGACACGAACACGGAAAACATCATGAATAATCTCGGCGCGAGAAGCACACCAAGCAAGTCATTTTGCGCTATTACTACTATCAACACGCCTTCGCCTTACTTCGACCATCCAAGTTGATAAACAAGGTGGGTAGTAGGCGCGAACAGACTCGCAAACTTTCCTTTTCTTTTCTTTTTTTCGTTTGCTCGAATCGACCTCGCGGTCAGGAAATCAGGATTCTCACTAAAGAGTCTGAGAGGTTTTATTTAGCTTCAGTGCAACTTCGAGTCCAAGCTAGGCAAATCTTCCTTTTTGCAACGAGTCGATAGGAAAAACAGACAAATCTGAAGCTTCTTCAGGCTTTTTTTTTTGATCTGGGATATCCAAGAGATATAAACTAAATGTTGCTTTCAACTTCCATTGCATACTGTAACCCTTTCTTCCAGCTCGGCCACAAAAAAAGGCTTTCGGTCTATCCGCATAGCTCTTGGGCCCTTTTTGAAAGTATTCGGATAATTAAAGGTATATCCAAGTCTTGAATTCCATCTCAAGACGCTCATTGTAAGAAAAAATATCATTTAAACGTTAATTATGGTGGAAATGGTCGTCTGTAGAACCCCTCATAGCCCAAAAGCTCTATTTTCCTTCCCCTCTTTGACTGCGAGATATGTACCTAGACATCCGACCAAATATACCGGGTAACGCCCTTGTTTTGTTATGCGGATACTATAGTATCTTACAGGCAGATTGTATCTGTAGTCTCTCCACGGCAACTCAATAATCCTAGATGATGGGGTCATAAGATCTCTTCTATCTCGCTCCAGCCATCAACTCGGTTTCCATTCACTGCCTTCTTGCAGGGAAAAGCAGGCAGACAGGCAATCAAGCAAGAAAGAAAGTCATATAGACATCATGCGCAGCTGAAATTCGCCTCGTCTATTGTTTGTCTGTTTGTGACTCTGTAGACGTTTGTAGATGTAGCGTAAGAAACAAAGTATAAACTCCACCGAAGCTTGGGCTCTCTAGAGATATAAGCTCGCCCTTTGGCATGCCTATTTTAAATCTTCTACTGCCAAAGTCCGTTGATCGAAGCTCGGCTCGTATAGTCAAGATGGCGTGACTTAGCAAAATAGCTAAGCCCTGTTGTCCAACCCAATCTGTTCTTTTCTATGGACGGCCTTTCAGCTCTTTTTGTATATTCAACGACGTCTTCGTTGTGGGTGTCCACGTCTTTCTTTTCTTACCTATTGCCGGCTTTCAGTCCAAGCGGCCTTCTTCTTTTCTACTACTTGCTGCTTTTTACTCTCCGCCCGCGCGGAGAATATACGACTAGCGGTTGTTTCTATATCTATATATGCCTTGTGCCATCGGCTTGGCTCACAGACTAACTGCCACGTACACTTTGCAAGACCAACAATGTTCCGAGGTTTATAGATATCCCAGCTATAGATTTGTCAATAATTAAAGAGGGTGGCATCTATTACCAGTATCGAGGCTAGCTCATTCAGCTAAATGTATAAAATCTGGAGTCCCGGAGGGACACCAAATTATTATAACTGTGAACTGTTTCTATCTACAAATGTATACGGCGCCCAATCTAGTCAGGCTCGCCGATGATACACTATATCTTAACCTTATTAATATCACAAGCTCAACAACAGCTACTTTTCATCCATATACATGTTAAGAGTTATATATTTAGGGCATATATTGATGTTATAGCCTTAGTGTCATCATATCGCTTCCAAGACTTATTGGTAACATGCTGTTTCTAAAGCCAACTCATCAAAGCCAATACTTCTAATAATTCAGTCGCCTTATGACCCCACGTCACGTATTGGTATAGCCATAATATTGGTTCCTGCGTTACAGAACAAGGTCATTACAGAATCATATCGTTTCTACCATAGTGGATAGACACGATAGACAGTTTTCATCTCATGCGTGAGTAGTATTATCAAGATCTTAACTAGCAATTTTCTCATAACTCGAAGACATTATCGTCACCCTGTGGAAGTATAACCAGAACATAGCATTGACCTGTTTTACTGTTATTTTATTTATTTTCTTATCTTGACTAGGCTTGCGGGTCGTAACCGAAACAATATGTCAAGCAAAGCAGGCCATGCTAGTTAATTTGTTTTACCACTAGTTTTTGCATACTACAATATTTATCCATGTCCAAGTATCCATTACAGGATTCTGCTATATTCATGCAAGTCACAATACCAAAGTAACTCGATTTTCCAAGATTCGTCTACGAGCAGGTGAGAGTGAAGCATTAAAAAATGTAGGTCATACTACCGGAATTGTCGCGCAAGATCGTAGTATTGTTTTTTGATTTGTTTCTTGGGTATGCATCAGTGACCATCTTGGAGTAAAACTACCTTTAGTTACATCATCGAACTTCCGTCTATGTCTTCATCCGGTCTTCTATCATCTAGCACTGCCCAGAAACATATTCAAGCTCATGGAAGGTATCATTCCGAAGCTCTCATGCTAGATGCAGAGGAATACTGCGACTACAACGTATCTAACCGTTCTTTGCCTGATTTTCTCCCCTCTTCTCGTCAAGGACTGCAAGGACCAGTACTTGAACATTTTGGCATAATACTAGTCGTAGTAGGTTCGGTGTGCTTGTTGCATTGTGTTACCATGACACTAAGTTCTGTTATGTCGTCAAGAATCGTACAGCAGCATGGGCGAATGCTATCGTTTCACCTATTTGGGATCGGCTCTTTGAAGTGGCTTGCGTACATATATGTGTTGCTTAGCATACATACAGATACATTGTAGTACATATTGCCGTACTTTTCCTGCAGGGCCATTGTTGCATTCCGCATAACAAAGCGAATCACAACGGACAGTATTTATCTATCATATTATGTGCCATATGGGCTGCAGAATGGAAGTTTTCTTTTTTTGCATTCTCTCCATTACGCTGGCTGTGTCACTACTGCTCTGGTTAAGGAAGGACTTTGTCTCTTAAGGCGAGAAGATAAGGACAAAGCAACTGTATAGCTTTATGTGTACCTACAGTAGTGATGTCTCTAATTACATAAACAGATGCGTATATATTCCAATTGTAGTATCGGTGCTACAGTAGAAGCTGCAACAAAGCAAGGGCCGAGATGTCGTATTGCTAGCTTAGGGCGATATTATTATTTATGTGTATGCGATGTCATCACATCAACCTACATTCGGTGGGGTAGGAAGAGACATGGAGAGTGGCGATCTTGAGTCTAGTGTTAGCAAACCCTATTAGTATCCATTTAGAAGGCGTAGGAAAATATTCTTCGGATTTTTAGTGGCATATTTTGTCACTCGACCAGAAATCTTGCTATAAGCTGCGTTGAATGTATAGGGTTAAACCCTTGATATCCGCCCTAGTCTTATTATGTGCAATCCTATATCTTTACGGCCGTAGCCAGAGACCAGCAAAATCAACAGATTAACCAGGGCCTGGACGCTATTTATTGCTAGTGGGTTCTTATTTGTTTCCGTCACTTTTGGCTGGTCAGGCTAAAGGTTTCCCTGAAAGAGGTTGAGGAATTATTTTGGGCGGCACATATCTTTGAATACAATCTTTCGACAAAGCCATTCAGTACCAATATCGAGAAAGGGCATATGATAGATGCTAGATTATCAAGTTAGTATAGAAACGTCTAATTCAGGAAAGTTACAAGCAAAAAAGGCAGATGGGAGAAGAAAATAATATAACCATGTCGAAGAAACAGGCTTGTGATGGGTTTTACGGACCGAATTCTAAAGTTTGCAACTCTTTTTCGACCTGCTGATCAGTTTTATCATCCATATTGAATCTATCGCGCTAGTCATATGTATTAGTTACATGATACTGTGATATGTATCCTAAAGGGCAACTTACAACAGCTATGTATCTGTATGTACTTACTCCCTTCAATATATTGATTATACCACATCTATAAACAACTTCTTTCGTATCGTGACGTCCTAGCATCTGGGCTGTAAGATCATAACTACATAGTAAGCCAACCTGCGTCTGTTTCCTTGAGGTAGGTAAAAGATAGCATATATGGTTGCATGAAAGCCCTTATTTGAGTTGAAGAGGTACGATAAGATTAGGATCATGTGGAAAGGGCAAAAAGGAAGGAGGTCAGGGAAACAGGGATGTTGAAGATGTGGTTGGTTGACTGTAAATATTTCTTTTGCCGCCGTTTCGGAAACTAACATATTCTTAGCTGGTTCCCCTCTTTCATTTTCCAAGCTGCATCATAGGAGCATGCATGCATACAGACATGTACTATGTACATACTGATACGTATTATATCTATCAATAGACTCGAAAAAAAATCAAGTAGAGGGAGGAGTCTAACTATCTCTTTGATTTCTTTCCCACAACGATACATGATGAGGAAGCTGCTTACCGTGAAGGAATACATACAGTGGCAAGTGTTAATAGATGTGCGTACTCATGCGGCAGCCTGTGTTTATCAGACTATCAGATTACAACAACATAGTGAACTTGTTCAGAATAGAGGGCACCTTTCTCTTATACACCTGTACATATGAGATGTTGATCCTTTCTGCTGCAGCTAGATGCATCTAGCAGCAAGAAATCAGTATAAAACCCGACAATATTTGCCTAAACCCACCAGTCTTTGTAATTATCTTAGGCTAGAAAGGCAGAGATAGATGCCCAGGCTCTGATCTGGGTATGGGTACGTAGTAACCAGCAAGGTGAGACCACATGAGGAAAAACCTGTTTGTGCTGTTGCAGTGCAGCATCTACAGGCGGCCAGGCCCTGTATTGGTTTTTTCCCCTTCTGATTTATAGGTAATATTCAATGTTACGACGGGTGGACTTGCGGCGTTCTTGTTCGGGATGCCTTCGTCCGGTCTCAAGGTTTATATATATATATGTATCTGTATGTAGCATAAGCAATACAAACAAGAAAACAGCAGATGATTACATATTTGACTTGATTTATCTTCCCAGTGTATAGATACATTCAGTAAATAGTTGAGGAAACACCAAATGATAATAAGACAGTCAATGTGACAGATGACAGAATGGTGTGTCTATAGTACTGGCTCCCCTCCAAACTCGTTATATGGTGGCGCATTAACACATAATGCTATATCTGTATTTGTAGCTAGCTTGACTGTACTGACAAACAAAGGAACCTGTCACTTGTGATTTTTTTCTCTTTTAAATATTTTTTACCAGCCAGTGAAAGTAGCGGTGTAGAACTACATATAGGATAGGCATCAAGTAGTCGATACATATGTGAATATTGATCTATGATGACGATGCTGGAGTCATCCGGTCTCCACGAGAAGCGAGTAGATATACGGGCTTGCAAAAGTAGACAGGTCACATCAATATCTATAGCTATGCATTACTGGGTATTTCATATCGACCAACCTTATATCTATGTATGTGATCATGATGTTTTCACGCATTTATGATTTCTATTATACTGCTAGCAGATGCTTTCACGGCTTCCAAGTCAGTCACACAGGCACAGACTTAGAAAATCACATACAGAGTCAATCTTTCGCTGTTCTTGGGGGTTTCTATCAAGCCATGCCGCAACGGAATGTGACTCTATAGAATGAAACGGTACACAAACCCTATCTCTGGCATCCCTTAGCGAAGAGAAAAGATCATACCTCGGGTTAAAGAAGAGCAGACGCCGATTCTGTCTATGGACTTCTTTACTGTGGTGTTGGTACTAGCTAAGCTAGAATTGGGCTCAGCACAACAATGTCTTTGTGTAGTGGTAAACTCGGCATTTTATACTATATGTTACATGGCCATATCTTCTTATCTTTGTTTCGTTACTACTCGCTCGATTCTCCTCTCCACTATTATACCGCTACGTCTAGGAGCCCTACATACAACTATAAATGTAAACGCGTAGTGTTGATTGCCGATTATACCAAGATAAAGGCTAGCCTGATCATTTGATGTTCTATAGTCCGAAAGTCGTTTACTTTTGGCCGTTTTGTAAGCCACTTTGTCATTCGGGCAACAACGGGTCATTCGTTCCTCTCATGACCAGATTTCAAACAGTATAAACCAATAGATTCATCACTGCTGTAGATGAAATTCCCATAAACCATATACAGATAAACAACAAGTAAAAGAAAGGATATATAATATAAAAAATAGGCAAAAAAAATAGCTCCCCTCTTTCTACTGCTTCCTTCCTTGACCCCTCCCCGCATGACAAACCACACTAGCCACCAATGGCTGCATCAAAGGCTGCATCAAAGGCCTGAAAAGATTAAGAACATGGAGACATGGAGCCAATCTCGACGTCGAAGGGACACATGATGTACTTCACAATAGCAGCCCGCCTGCATATATTTACATGTATTTATCCACAAAGTGGAGGTGCACATGAGCCCAGACGGCTGCCGGTTTGGTCGACTTGCAGCACTCCATTGATCGTGCTAAGCGAGGATATCAGTCTATGTGTACACATACATACGACATGCACATGTATCTATGTACATATCTGGCGTATATATGTATGTACGTGCAATCGACATGTAAGTCTGTATATATTGCATAGGCCATCTGCACGCAGCACCGCCTTTTCCCTCTCGGCCTTCCAATCGCGTTTGCCGGTTTACTTTTCTTGTATCTTTGTATCTGACCAACGTTGTCTATGACCTCATAATGGGAAGATACTGAGGTATGTGCATAGGATGTACTGTATTGAGCTTTAGCAGTAGAAGGCCTAAGACTGCAGTCTCATTGTGAGATTTTGGTGCCGCTCTGATAGGCTCTTACATCCATGGTCGGTACCGTAAACTTTGGACATCAGGCTTTCCAGTTTTGAAGAAATAGAACAGATATTGCTTTCTTTTTTTTCCCACTGAACTTTGCTAGAAATCGTGCTTTATGCCCCCCCCCTTAGGCGGGCTAGGCGGTAATTATCAGGCAGATAGGCTTAGTCCGCTCTCTCTTTGGCCCCCAAATATACGGGAAAACTCACAAAGTCCTTGCATTTCATGCACTAAAAAAAAGAAAATAAAGAATCCTGCCCCACCACATACGCCCCTACATTTTACTCACAAGCGATCCGATGCGTTCTTTTTTTTTTTCCTCTTTCTTATCATCCTTGCTCGCTTAAGCCACATTTATGTCTGTATATCTGTATGTATCTACGTAATAGTACCAACTATTTCCTCTTCCTCATGCCTACTCCAATGAATAGATCAACTTTGCTTTTCAAGGCTGATAAGCCGAGGGTAGAGTGATCTGGTCACTAACTGACAACTGGCTTTAAGTTGATTTGCTCTAGGGTACATCGATCAAGTCCTGTATAGAAAGTTGCAAGTCTGTAAACCTGTATTGTTATAGCCGTTAATCTTTACCCACATTTATGCCATTGTATTCTTGTCAATATCTGACAAAGCTACTTCATTGTTACTATATGCGCTAGTGCTTTAGCTACGCGAACGGATGGTTGATGACAACTGTAACCCTACTGTAATATCGTCGCTTTCACCTAAGAAGTAGAGGTTGTTTCGCTCAAATCGACCATCTGTCACCAAAAGAAACAGTGAACTTTTGAGTTTTGCTCTTCGTACGACTACTACTGTAGATTGCAACTGTGCTGGGGTTTGTCTAGGCTTGATGCGCGTATTTTGAGTTGCCGCCGCTATTGGTGCAGTTCCCCGCGGGCTATTGTAATAGTGTGCCACCCTTGAATATCCCTTGATTTTCCTCATTGGTATCTAGATGTATGTCTTTTGTCCTTGTTACTGCTGTCCTTAAAGAAACATGCATATCTTGTGATATATACTATGTATCAAGAACTATAGCCGTCCTGTGACCACTCTTGCCACAAGTATGGGTGGTGTGTAAACAAAGCTTTAGGCTTGTGTTGCTACTAGAAATGGCAACTAGATGTTGGCAGGTCCCTGTATTTTCATCAACCAATTGTTCAGGGACCGTCTTTGCCATCTGTTTGGCTAGAAGACGCCGCTTAGCGAGTTATTGGGGAATGAACAAAATCCTGGCGGTTAACGAGTACACATGATTTTGGTCTCTGATAGATGTTGTGTATAGTGATGACTCCGAAAAATATCTTTACAGTTATAGTGCAGACAGAGCAAGCCCTGTCTGGGGCGTAATGATAGAGTCTTATATCGACGTTTTTGAGTTGAAGTATCCACTTGTAGGAAACATCTTGCTATTAGGCCGATGATACGTTCAATACAGTAAGCCTAAAGCTATATAATCATATTAACGGCCGCTGTGCGGCGTTGCCTCGTTTGCCGGATCTAGTTACCAACCGCTCTATAATCGAGACTTGAAAAAAAAACAGCCCAGTACTTTTACTTCATCATCACACATAGGCCTCTCTTCGTTTTTTCTCGATGTCTTTATTAGAAACTTTTCCTTAATCAGGTTAGTGTACACAGATATAAGAACTATGATTTACAATTTCCCATGATTCTTCCTGCTTACAGGCTATCGTATAGATTCATAAGCAACTCGCCTTGCATATGCAGGCCAAAACATCACGCTACCACCCCGGCATTAGTTGAGACTTCTGGCCTCCATTTCTTGTATCTGTATGTATCTGTACTTAGAACGAAAGTTACAAGAATAGCGCCAGCTGTAGATACAAGAAAAGGCAAGACTACATATCCTCCGTAGAAGACTATAGTATAGTAAAGACAGACTCGTAAAAGAAAAGTTGATCTAAAGCACCCAACTTGTCTGTGTGATGAAAGGCTTTACATGTGAGTTGCATGCCTCTGTATGTATGTGCTCACTAAAGATATGTATGTACGTTTATTCTCACAAGCTACATATCCTGTCGTTTTTTCACGCCCATAGTTCCTCCTGTTATATGCAATTTTAGAACCTCGTCTTTTCTGTTTGGGAAAGGTATCTTACCGACTGTACCATTTTTCACTATGGTTACGACATTGACTAGAGCTTGTTCCATTATGTGCTCTTCAATGGAATATGATGTGATGGTCCGATGCAATGGGCTGGGCCCGGAACCTACAGTATAATGATACCTGCATTTATCGCAATCGCAGTCAGAACTAGACTTGTCCCCATGTTCAGCCTCCCTCCATCCATGCATACAAGATCATATCCCATCCCTTCAAAACTACGGGTATGTATCTGTAACCAGCATTAAGGACTAAAATAATATATTTTAGCCAACACCAACATCATTATGATAATAAAAAAGACACACAAGCCCTTCCTTTATTTAGATGTATTTGGATATTGAGATGATCACCAAGGTCTTCTACATGTACATATGTATCTATTTGACGAAACATAACTACTAGTAGCTTGATTATATAGCGAGCTCTTGCGTTAAAATAAATTTGTAGGCTACATGTAGATTTATTTGTTTAGAAGGCCTGTTCTTCGAGTTTTCTTCCGCTCAATTTTCCCTTGTGCATTTTTTCGGTCAATTTTGCGAACTAAAATCTGACGGCGGCTCGCTCTTTTCGCGTCTTTAATTTTTTTGGTTGGACTCTTGATGATGATAAAATATAGTATGGAATTATGTAGAACCTTGTACGCATGTACACATGCGCGATAATAGGCCGAAGAAAGATTGTGGCGGCGGGCGCCGTCACTAACAAAACATGTAGTGAGAAACTAAACATGGGTAGATAGAAAAGTGATAAGAAGGGGTGGGGGTAAAACTTTGTGTTCTGTAAAATCCTTTTGACTTTCACTTGAATACTAGCCATGGTTAAGCCCTTCTTTGGAAAATGTAGAAATAACAAAATTGCAAGCCAAAACAGCCATGCGCTTAACGAAGCTTGCATGTCTATACCAGTATATGACATGTAATGGAGTCATTGGTGAAGATATCATCTTGATGCACTGCCTTACAGATGGAAAACTGAAGATGTCAATAACATGTCTTGATAAAAAATATTGATGGTTTGCCTCCCAAAATTTTGAATGTAGGAAAACCCGAGTTACCTATTTAAATGGCATAAGGTCGATCAAACTACACTACATGAAATCTCGAAGAAGTATATGTATGGGGTCGTGTGAGCACCTCCACTTGATATCAGTGGTGTCACACCAAACTGACAAGATGAAGGGAATATAAAGATATAGGGGTTATTAGAAACACTAGAACTCAAATTCTGACTCGACAATTGAAGTTGCGACTATGTCATAAAAGTGGCAGGAACCCAACAGAATAGTCACACAATAATGGACTCGAGGACTCGAGTCGTAGAGTGAGACAATGTGTCGGATATCGCTATAGGCCCAGGCTATCGCGAACATAAGGCCTTTTGTACATGCAAAATGACTGCCGTAAATTCTACGTACAAGTCCTAAAAATTGATCAGAAAAATAGTATTTTGATGCATACTTTCAATCCTACCTTTTTCATATTGGTATATAGATACATACGTAAGGTAGACTAACGACACGTGCCACAGCAGAAAGAAAATAGAAGAAAAAAAAAGGGCAAGTCCAAAAATACACCTTCTTAATTCGTGTAAGTTAACATTTTGGTTATTTGTTTTTCGTTCTCATTATCTGCTATCCCTGATATGATATGTCTACAAAAGCCAAATAAGCAAAGTATCATAATACAAATTATAAGATACATAAAATTGAGACTTTGTTCAATCGATTTGCGCTTAATGTTTCCATGCGACTTCTAGTCCTTTCCTTTCTATTTTCTTTCCGAAGCATGATACCTTTTTGGGGCTTTGTTTCAAAATGGCAAATTCCGGCGATTATTTCGAGATTTTACCCATACAGAACCCCCCTAGCCGGTTGCTTTTATCACCAAGATACGAGCCAAATTTTTATAAAAACCTTCAAATAAATATGCGAAGCGATACTTCTCAGATATACATACATATGTGTCGTTGGATAAAGGTTGTCAGGATGGATGGGACCAACTTGTTGTAGCTTATCTGATGCTGTTAGCCAAGTACCCTCAATCCATCAATCATCTTGCATTACAACTTTCATGTTCTTTCAAACATTGAACGCCAGTTTAATCCTTGGTAGGAAACCATGGCACTAGCTATGGTTCCCATTAGTACCACTTTTTCTGTAAGTCCCAACTTGGAAATACTTCCAAATCAGGAAGTTTAGACTAGCACATAATCGACTAGGGTTCAAACCCGCGCAACCTTCAACCTAACGAACCCCAAGAGGCTTACCACCTCGATAACGGCTGCATGGATGTTCAAGGGCCTGGTCCAAGGTGATTTTGACTTTGACCTGCCCTTCGACCATGTCAAAAGGAGCCGAGTGGTTGAGTGCCATTGCCTTGTTTTTCATTTATTTCATTTTATGTTCAATTTTCTTTTTGCCTGCGATTACTAGCACACCTTCTGTAGATACAGATACATGTATGATGAATTGAAAACGCCGATTTCGATATGCTTCAAAGGGTGCAAAGCCACCCTTAATTGTGTTCGAAAAAGAGCACATCTGTGTCTTGATTATACAGCTGGATCCCTTTCCCAAAAATTCGGAGGTAGCTAATCCTCTGCTTGACAGTATATAATTAAACACACAAAGAAGGAATAATAAGTTACAGTAGATATATATGTATATGTTCATCGAAGTATCTTATATCAGATATTGGGATCTGGATAGATTACCGACCACGATCTTCAGTTCTGCTACCTATTAGAAAAACTTATGATAGAATGATATAGAGCAGTTCAACAACTTGATTGATAACCCAACCGCCCAAAGAAACAAGGATTTATGTAACAAAAGGTAACACGAATTATCATCATATATCTCAAGACTCTCTTTGATTTTATTGGAACAAGTTGGATCAGGAGAACTCATATGATATCGCTCTCTTTTTTTGTTGTATTTTTTCGTGGTTGTACTCGGGTATCGTTAAGAAATCAAAAGAAAGGAATATCTCATCCTAAACAAGGACAGGCTTTCCCATATACAAGAAACTTTGCGTCTGTTATTATCGAGTTCTACCATTCCTGTTCCCCGCCCCTAGATACATATCTTTCTCCCGGTCATTTTGTGATAATTCATAGTGGAATTAGGAAGGATGAATCAGTGAAGGAAGAGACTGACATTATCCTTTTTTTTTTGGGCGGAAAACTTTGGATCCGATATGAAAGGCCTGTGGGAAGTCTGTGTGTGGATGGAGAGGGTGGTACCAAAGTAGGTCATAGAGTGGTTAAGAAAAAAAAAGATGATGGGGGTGTATTGTATCTAAAGTGTCTTTTTTAACCAAATCCAGTTCTCAAATACTCCACACAACGACATGTACTAGTATTTAGGCTCAAGATTTGAGTGCATTGAACATCATATCAAACAACATACATACATATGTACTCACGTACATGTGTTGCTGATGTATATCTCGAGCAAAAGCAGATTACTCAAGGACCGCATCATACGCAAAGATCGCCGTTTTTTCCCTTACTCTCTTATATATGTACACATCATACATATAGTACATGTATGAGATGTAGAAACAAATCAAAGGACATGTTGTCGATTTTGGGTTAAAATCTTATTTAGGAAGTTCCACCGATGTACAGGGGACCTTCTGATGTTTGAATTCTTGCAACGTTCTTCTCCTCACCTTGTTAGTTGACGGGAGAAAAGACGCTATCCAAGGCCTCTGAAAGAGTTATTGATTGTCCTATGTTGGTTTGTTAGAAATTAGCAGTACCTAGCGAGTTGATATTATCGCCAAGTATCTTTTCCCGTAGCTACATACATACAATCGCGAAGATAAACTGTTTCTTTAGGCTCCTGAATGAGAAACCGGGGGGGNNGGGGGGGGGGGGGTCTTGATAGATTGAATTGACATCTTAATCTTTTAGAACTGCATTTGTTCTCTAGGCACCTAGCAAGATTATGCTAGCAAGATAGCAGACGCCTCGGACTTCGCACTTTACAAATTGTTATCTCCTTAGTGTCATTTATTGTTCTTAATCATTAACCTTTAAAACATCTTTCTTTTTCCATGCCACGGGTTTTCTTCCAATATATTTCTTTTTTTTATTATTCTCCCTAAGTTGAATAATGCTTCATCAAGGTAACTCCCTTTCTCTGGGTTCGTCACAAAACGCCATGGCCTTGACCAACATCATTCTCAAGTGATCATGAGTAAATCCTTGCTAGTTTTATATATATGTACTTAGCCTAGAGTGAACGATGGGTGAGATGGTTATCGTGTTGTAGCAACAATCATATTGGTAATCAGTATATGGGTTGTCTTCTGCGGAAAGCCTGGTCTAGGAAGCGATCTGCGCTGTTTTCTCCGCGAATGGCTTTCACGCTCTACCTTTCAAGAGATACGGTCATTGTATGTAACTGCAGAGGAAGAAAGATAAAAACGGCTGCTTGACTGCCAGATGTCGAAGATCAAATGGCCAGTGCCCAACCATTTATCAACTCTATTAGAAACCTTGCTTTCCTTTCTAGTTTGTTCTTTTGTTTTCTGCCGTATATACATATATCCTATACGTATGTAGGAACAGATTATGTGTGAGCCTCAGATATCTCAGTATCATCCAGTAGCATATATCAGTATGTAGAATGGCCTGACTGGCTGTCGTCCGCAGTACTACTTTGCATTGACATTTACCAGTGCGTCAGCTGATGGCCTAGGCGGTGAGCTGGCGGCAAGTGAAGCGAAGAGTCGGTCCCGAACGGAACTAGATCCAGGCCGTTGTAAAGGGCAATGGGAAATGGCCGATATTCAAGTCTCTAGTACCTCTATCCTGACTAACGGTAATGTGCTCTTATAATACTACGGCAAACAAGATTAAAGAAATAGAGAAAACTATGTAACCTGTTCTGTTCATGAAGCAGAAACAAACGGTTGTGATACTGCACCATATGTATATGCCTTCATAGTTTATTTATCGCGTTAGAACTATCGCGAGATAGCGATCATCAAGCTATATTGTTGTTTGTGTTGACTCAAGGCCACGATTCAATAAGGAACAGCTATCGATGCGACTGACATGACAACATTTAATATCACTCTCTAACTATCATATTTGAGATTGGCGATGTCGAGAAACTAGACTAGTTTATGTAGAGATCTCAGGCTTAACCTTCTTTATGCACCTATACCCTATTAAAGTTGGGCCCGACTTGTGTACCTGGAATAAGCCGACTTCATCTATCCAGTCGCATTGGCCAAGAATATCTACGTACAAGTTCATGATGAGGAGCTCTTGATAAGCAGAATACTGCTTCATAATTACAGCATATGTTCATGGCTGGAACTATATGATACTTTAGCCACAAGCTACACTTTTCACTCTCTGATTCCGAGTCGTGAACTTACAGAAGTAAACATAGTAATACCATCGAAAAGAGCGTATATGCATCCGTGAGTAGCAGTGTTTGGGAGCTTTGACTTGTACACGACTGATAATCTTCGCCTTGAAAAAGACAAACATCCTACCTGAACGGCGGGCTATTTGCTATCATTGAAAGTATTGGTATGGGCCTCTCAAGTCAGTGTAATGACCTTCATTGTACCGAACATAGTTCAAGGCATCATAGTGATAAACAATGTGACATACAGAATGAATTAGCTTGGTCGATGCAGATATCTGTACTATTGTACTTGATATCACGTATTGCAGTCTGGCTACTTCCAATCCACACTAGAACTTTACGTATCTCTCAAAGGCACTCTCGAAACAAAACCCAGGGCGGTGTGATCTCAGGAGCTTAAGTATTGATGAGCCTCCGAAGGCTTGTTACTTGAACTCCATTCCATACATGTACCTATGTATCTGTATTCATTGCATTACGATATGTATAGTTGTGATAGTTGCATGTGCAGTATGTCCCTCAGCCTAGCCGCCCCTAGGCAAGGCCCAGGGATGTTAGAAAGGCGAAGCAAGGTCTAATTGAGTAATGGGGTGTACATGATATGATGAGAGACAGTACTCGATAATACCACGCTACTTAGGCAATCAAGAACAAGCAAGTGGCTAATTATCAATGAAGAGAATGATAATAGTAGCAGTAGCATATCACAGTGGTATCCCGTGTTTATTTCAGTAGCACTCAGTTTGTCAAGCCTTATTATTAGTAGCAGTATGTACATGTAGTAGCGCTAGTATTTTTTGACTTTATCAAACCGAGAACGGCGAGTTAATCGATGACATGAGCGAAAAGCGTCCGTTAGCACGTTTGTGGTTTATTATAAGTATTATCTGTACGACTATAGTTATGTAGTGATTTATACATGTAATAAGCAGTGAATACAGACCACATGATGACCATGTTCAGGGGATAAATATCTAGAAAAACGGGCGTAGATGTGTGAGGTCAAGCTTACACGTACTATAATCAGGGATTCAATATTTTAACTGGGAAAATGAAAATCAAGAAGTAGTTGGCAAAGGACCTGAGCGTTCAAAAACATGATATGGCCTGATAGACTATACTCTAGGCCTCGAGGGGGGAAAAAATGACAGACCAATGTCTTGTCTGAAGAAAAGAAGACAAAACAGAGAAACGATTCACGGCGAAATGAGCTTACTCCTTAGCCATCCATGACCCTACCTATATCAAGAGCCTGATATAGGGCTTGCCTTAATTATCGAATGCAATATTTGCATGCAATTGAGCTTACTGACCAAAAAACAACGGCTAGTCAATTCATGCGTGATTTCTCGTCTCTAATTCTTGTTTTCTAACCGCTGTTTATCTTGTAAGAGATCAATGGGAGCTTGGGGCAACACGGCAATTCATTTACAGAGGCCAGTAAGATAAACAGTGTCTCACTGGACTTCGAACTCGGACTTCGTGTAGTTGACAACCGAATGAGATATTTGGTCTTTTTTGTGGTATTTGATGGTACTATGGTCTTAACGACTAATATTAATTCTCGTCTTGGTTTCTTTTTCTAACATGAGAAAGATCAAGTAAATGTACATACATGTATAGAACTACAAAACATCATAGTTCCTCAACTTTGTACAAGAAAAGTCATGGCAACAAGTTTCTATCACAACCCATGGTCAGCTCGATCTTATTCCTGCTTTCTTTCCTCCTCTCTCCAAAAAAAAAATTATAATAAAAATTATAGTTAAATCACATGTAATGGTTACTTAGGTAGATGTACGGCTTCCTGATCCAAATTTTTCCCCATTAGGAGCAGGAGCAAGAATCTGTCTTCTTATAGTTTATTACATTTTCTGGACGGCTTGTTTTCACTATACCCTGCTTGCTATTCCCTCCCTATCCATGAAAGAAAAGTAACGCCCTGGCCTTGTCTTTATCCTCTCGTCTTGTTTCTACATGTGCATGGTCTAGAGGATAAAGTCTGTTCAAGGATTCTTATCCGAAATGACGCTGAGAAGTCACTGTTCGGAGCAAGATGTACCTTTTTTTTGGGTTTTTTTTTTTTGCACACCTAATATGTTCTTGCTGCTACATTATAAGGGTTGGGAGGGGGTGCAAGAAAATGTACATGTCAAGAGCAAAGAGTTACTACTAAACTCTGTATATACATATGTATGTTCAGTATTGTAGAAACCCTTGTTGACAAACTACATATAAACTTACTCTCGTAAAGTGCTTGGTTGGCTACTAATATATACAGTTATCTTTACCTGTATTATCGCTCAGAATTTAGCCACAATGTGATACAAATACACCATTAAGGTATCTCTTCTTCCTAAGTACTCAGTACAAATCCCGTTGACTAGGTCAAGATATGCAACAAATATCGACTCTGGAAGCAATGGGACTACTAATCGTTCTAACGACAGGATTAATTAGTTGGGCAGTTTTGATACTGTAAGTCTTATTTTTCTTTATATTATATTTTCATATCCTACATTGTGTTCATCGTCCCTTCAGGCACTAGGGACGTTCAGCCTGCCCTGACTAGAGAAATGCCGATGCTGCGCTGAAAGAAGCTTCTACCTGTACTTAGTTTCATTCTAGAGTTTATCTAGAACTGGTGTCCAGCATTGCTACTACATGAATACGGAAGGATACTATGATGAAGGGGATATATAAAGATATATATGTATATGAATAGAACTGATCTCAATGCATATCACTACATGTAGTAAAAAAAATATCACTTGTCATGCTTGCTTTGTTCTTTTTCAATGAGTCTATAGATCTATGAGCTTCGAATACTTGATGTCATCTTGTTTCTCTTCTGGTGTTCTGAGTTCTTTGGTTCTATATCATCTTTAGAGGGCCACAGGATACGATCTCGGGTTTGAAGGAGGGGGTGTGGTGCTATCAAGAATGATAAACCGAGCTAGGGTGTCATTCTTACATGTACATATATACATTAGTAGACTAAAAAGTGGTTAAATATATCTTTTCCTTTTTGAAAGGGCACGGCCGACCACCGTAAATGTAAGTATACACATAGCTCTCTCTCTTTTCTCTCTCGTCACTTTTGTATCCTTCGTAATCCTTTATGCAGAAGCTCCATGTCTGTGTGATGCTTGGAAAGCCGTGAGTAAGCAGAGATTCGGGAATTAAGTCAGCCAACACACAGAGTTTATCACTGTTTGCCATGAATTGGTGTTGCTTCCTTGCCTTTTTTCTTAGCCATTCTATGTATCTATAATCACCAAATTTTTAACTCGACCTTTATAGCAACCGAGGTTCGTTCAATTTGTTAGCCAAGACGAGCGTCCATAGTTACGTCTAGATGATTTCCAGGAAGCAAGACCTACTTCACGTTTATTACTAACTTTGGATAACACTACAAGATTTAGTTTGGATCTCCACCTAAGGAAGCATCTTGTCTGCAGCTGTCGTGGGTTTCAATGCCAAGAAAGGCAACAGATCGGCAGCAACACTCGCCATATAGAACAAAAATGAGCGGTTTAGTGTTGGTGTTCTTCAATCTATTAGAGCAAGCAGTAGCTTCTAAGGCATGGGATGGATACATAGCTTAGCGTAAAGTTTAGTGTTCAATTCTAGCCTACAATACACATGTACAGCAGGAATAACAAGGCTTCTATCCAATCTGGCCTTCCTTCTTTAGTCTGCTTCTACTCTCCTCTACGCTCCTATTTTAATCTCAGAAGCTACATGTATCTGACAGCAAGCGGCTGCGGCTATGACAAGTAACGGATTAGCAGGTTAGCAGACTAGAATGCTACCAAGACCTCTTGTCGCTAATCCACCGATCCCTCGATCAAGAAAAGGACCGATGTAACTTCTAAGCATGTGGAGCGCGGGGGAAATGGAGGGATAGATCACCAACTTTTACATACCAGTTTGATCTTGGGTCGTGAACAAAAAAGAACAAAGATTCTGATCTTTCATTGTAATACGTCTCTTATACATAGTTCGACAACGACCTTTAGTATGTACAATATATTTGTAAGTTCTGTAGACATATTGGTTCTGTCATGTTTATAGCCTCGTCATATTATGACCTGACCATGCCATGTAAGTCGTGAATTCTGTGAGATACTACGGCACATATTTCCTTGGTCTGATCTATGCATTGCTTTATTTCTAAATATGTACTACCCACAAGTTTGCCAGATCTCGCTCCGTAACATGATCTATTATATATTGATAGCATAGCCGTCATCGTGCGTATAGGTATATCCTCTCTTGTCTATTTGCTATGCACGAGATAGCAAGCTACAAGTTGCAATGTAATATGTATCCGTGTATCTACAATAGTACAGTAAAAACAGGTACAGTAGCAAAGGTAACAGAAATTGATAGCCCGTGCGTCTAATGCATCTGTACTAATGTATGAAGAAGTCCTGGTAATTAAGTAGCGGGCCTAGGTTCTTCAGTAGTCCTCATTCTAACGGCTTCGTTCTGCTTGCAACTGTAACCACGCCATTTATACCTTCCCTCCCTCTGATATCATTTTAGAGATCTTTGTTCTGAAGACTTGGAAAGCTACATACAATATCACTTGTAGATGATGGTAGTTCTATGATGAAGAAAAGGTATTCTTGTTGTATCTCATTGTACGATCGGTGCTATAACAAGTGTCAGTACTACAGGGCCAAAGTAGTCATGTCTGATTTCCCAGCATACAGCTACAGATCATCGGTAAAAAGCGGTACGTAATATTCCATCGTTCCTATCTCTTATCGACCACAGGTTATTTCCGGGGATTTCGCGGCATCTTTCTACAATCAACGCCAAATAGATGATAGCACTCGGTTATTATCTTACTTACCGGATCAACTAGCGTCATATCTGCATATTGCGAGATAAATCCACGGACATTAACAAGCACATAATCATTATAACTATATGAGTATTATAGGGACTAACTATAGTTTGATAGTATGATGTCTGAATCAGACCCATCTCTCACGGCGGAAGAAGTTCCCCGCCAGGCTGTCCATGAAGCTTTGGCCAACTTCCACTTTTATTCCGGTTGTTTCTATTGTTCGATTTGCAATGCGGAACAACTATGGGCTTTAGACGAGACGATATTCCACATACTGGGATATACAGATACATATCTGCATAAACGAATAACTAGATATATAATACATCTTCTAAGACGAAGTCTACTTCGAAAATTCACTTACACTCTATACCCCTTTGATAAGTCTCGTCATGTTCAACAGCGATGAAAACTAAACGCCCTTGAGCTTATATCAAGTCATAGAAATCTCAGTTTGTAGTCGGTATATCTGTATAAGTAGCAACATGGCGAAGATAGCGCATAGAGTGTATACCAGGGGATTTAACTACCTAGTAGAAGGTTTAGAAAGTATATAGACAGGAGGTCAAAGCTGATAGCCCAAAAAAAAAAGATTTAAGCCAATGCAAGGTCATCAGAAGCCAACACGATAATTTGAGACTTGAGAATTGCAGCAATATATGCCCAGGCTATTCGGAGACTATAATATTAAAGAGCGGCTAGACGAGTTCCTACTCATCCACATGTAGGCATAGCGCTATAAAATCAGATTTACATGCATATCAATCAAAATGAGGCCATGCGTGCAGAATTCACCTTGTTTATTATTTATTTATTAATCGTTCTACGTCTTTTTGTGGATCATGAGGATCCGACCCTAATGGGTTGTTAGACATCGATAAACCCTAATGGTCCCCAAAAATCCCCCCTAATGGAGGTCCTGACTAAAAAAAGCAAGGACAAGTTTCGCATGCAGAATGTAGTAGAGAAGACAAGCAGCGCTAGCCTGGCTAAACTTGTTTCTTCGCTGTCCGCTAGCTGGTTAATGGACACAATGGAAAAGACCAGAGTGGAAGAAGTGCGAGGAAGATGCTCGAGATGACTATTTCAAGGTTGGGCGTTGGGGGATATAGTTATTCCCCTGGTAGGTTATTGGAAGACATAGAGGAAGCCCAAATTGTTTTCATTGTGAGGGGGTAACTCAAGGAGAAGAGATTCAAACCGAGGAAGCTCACTAAAAGGTATCTTCAATGTAGGGTTACCAAACCCTACTACCACTTGGTCTAAAACTATACATTAGTTGATGCCTATTTTATGTACTGGGTAAGAAATACGTATGTATACATACTTTAGCTAGCCAAGTTAATATCTCGTTTCCAATGCAAAATTGCGTTTTTATTCATCCCTACAAGCTACGTACTTTAACTTGCCGTGTTTCTAGTTGAGATGTTATCTATGGAGTTCGTTCTATTGCTTTTGCCTCGCTTCAGTGGTGGTTCTATCGCGCTAAAATTCCTGGGTGGCGAAGAACAGGCGAGTTTCCCCTCATTTTATAATATGGTGCTCTTTTTCTTACTTGGCTTTTTTACATAGTTGGAAAGGCTAGATTTACGTAAGAGAAGGAGACCGGACCTGCTCGCTATACTTACGCCATCTTTATCATGAAATTCCGAGATCAAGAAAGCTACAACTAAATATCCATTTCCCCATGCTTGACAATACATTACATATATCAGCTGTTAATGTACCGTATATGAGCATGCTCTAGTACTCAGTTTATCAAACAGGATCTTTGATAAACTAGTAGCCGGCGCCACGTTGGTATCTGAGACACGGACTTGACTAGCATAGATTTATGAGACTTAGATATAAGTAGCCACTACCAATAATAATATATGCATTGGCTTACGCCGACAACAACTAGTCTGTCTGTCATAAGACCCTGTTTTGATTCATAGTTTTGACAGTCAGTGTGAGTTGCAGTTGTTACCCTGCTTTGGCCAACAGAGGATACGGCATGCTTACCATGCCGAAGTTCAGTTTTACTATATATCCCCAGAGGTATATATGTATGTATATGTACGGCATAGCAGCCAATAGTCTGTCTTCTGCCTTTACACATGAATGAAATCCTGAAAAAGAAACGCTCAAAACTAGAATTATTCCACAACACGGCTCAACTTTACCTACTCGACTCAGAAGGAATATAGCGGGTGATTAAATCATAAGACAGCGTGATCTAGAAAATGGTACTAAAGAAGACACATATTCCCACGCTAAGGAAGTCATATGATGAGATTCAACATGAGATCGGTAAAGGCGACCATGTAGTCGAGACAGCGAGAACTGACTGAATATGAGGCTAGGAAAATTACACTCTTACATATATAGCGTAGTTGTATCTGATGGAAGTGTCAACTTAGATAGGAAGAACCACTACGTATACTGGGTATACCTTGTGCCATCAACTGTATATAATAAACTTCCGTAGTATTGGCTTCAAAGGGAGCAAAAAAGAATGAAGCTCTGTTACTACTACAATTGAGATCTAGAGGAAAAGCTACCAACTCCATTGTGTCTCAATGTAACCTAAGAGCATGACAAACTATTGTATCAAAAAAAAATGAAAAAGAAATCCAAAAAAATCAGGACGAACAATTAGATAATTAGATAAGCACACACGATTGATTATCATGTGTCTTCAAATCTATAATCACAAGTATTCAGCATCAGCTAACCGATTGGATTCAGACTTTGAAAAAAAAAAAATAAGCTACTATGGCATGATTGAGTACTTGCTGACTAGGGACTTTTCGGTCATTTCAGATAGCTCGGCAAGACATCTAAAGTGAGCTATCGTCAAGCTAGAACGACCAAAAGAAGTCACATCTTGGTTTCGATTTCTCGAACATAGGAAGTTCTAACGCAATTCGCTCTTGTTTTCCGGAATGCTAGGGATATGAAGAAAGAAGGAAAAAAGGTCAAAAAGTCTTGATCTCATCCATCTCAATTACAACTCTGTACTATTTTTTATTATTTACGTCTAGCTTCCACCTTCCTTAGCACCAGATGATTCTATGCCTCTATGATAGATTGTTCGAGCTTCCGGCCGATTTCATTGTACCCGGTGTCTTTTTATAGGAACTGGATTACTCAAAGTCAAAATCTTGGCTTTCTCGCTACGTATACATGTCTAAACAAACGACTAACATAACTCACTGTGGGTGGGGTTTCTACCTTGATGATTCTTGTGTGGTATTGCTTTTCCTCGATAGACGTGTCTGTCCTTGTACTTGAACTGATACCCTAAAGGTCTCTGCATCAACATTCCGACTAGTGTCTAACCCGGCTAATTTCAGGGTTGTCTTCAGCTGTTAGTTAGTTTACGATTTAGTTAGTACCTCACTATTGGCCTTTGTAAAGAATAAGATAAAAAAAAAGTGGCGCATTTCTGCTACATATGTACAAGAGAAGACAGAGAAAACGCCATTTCCATGATCCTCCAAGTATTTGCTATGAACTAACTATACTAAGTGAATGGCACTAGTCTTTGCTTGAATTATTGCACCGGCCTAGCGAAGCTCATCTGTTCGAGTCTGGCCTTGATGGTGGTGAATCTAGCCGCAGATCTGACAAATGACGACTTACATAGCAGAACGGGCTGGATACTAGCTATATTACTAACTAAATGTTACCCTGGGACACCTTGCGAACGGGCCTCTTAGTTGATGTACTACGGCTAATTTTCCCGCCATCAAGTTCTTAAAGGTGGATTTCACCAGGTTAGTCAAGGGACAAGTCAAATCGAGACCGAATCCCAATGGCGTAGATCGTAAATGGAGAGAGCAAACGATTCGAGTCGGACTTAATATATAGATATGTAGTAGGGAATAACGTCTAGAAATGCATAGATTAGCATCCTGACTTATCATGAAACGGCGCTGGCTGCTGATCCTCGCGCGTAGGTTATATGACAGGTGTTCCTACAGTACACTGCTTATTTGTATATAAAATGCGTAATAGTAGCATCCAGAAACTAGTAGACTAGTATGTAGTAAGTGATACCACGAAACAAAAGTTTAGCGTTGAGGTGGAAGTGACTGTGACATATGTAGAAGTACCAAACAGCTTGGTACAGCCGATTTTGCTATAACACATGATATTGTCTACATTGATATACTGAAAAAGAAAATCCGTAAACTGGAAGAATGATATTGTATGCTAGGTACTCTAGATGTAGTGGAACTCAGATTAATAGTAGGCCTCGGACTTGTATTCGGACTCAGTGACAAGCCGTCGTTAGATTTCCTTGATAAGGCGGGATATGTATCTTCTATCGAGGCCGCGTCATTGATTTCCACAAGCCCAGGGAATTGGAGGAGGAGAAAGAGATACATAGTTACTAGGGAAAATGGCTTGTAAGTTAAGAAAAAAAGACTACTGGTAGATAATGATTAACCCTTGGTCTTGGCGTGAATAAGACGAGACCTTTGCCTGTTTAGCAGAACTACACTAGAGAACATTATACTACATATCTGTGGATGGATGAAGTTACCCCGAGCCTTGAAACTTGAGAAGAGAACACAGACCATCAGAGTTAAGAATACGACTGTGGAAGGAGCCTTTGGCTTTGTATCCTTCGATACTACATGTACACTGAAAGACGGAAGTCTAGGAGACGAATCGGCTTGGCTTCACTGATTCGCATGAACCAGCATCAGATCGGGATACCTAGCTGAGTAACTGATGCATTTAAAGTCGTGTGGCTTCTTCTTTCCTTGATTTTTTGTGATTTTTCACTACAAGGAAGAACGAAGTCAGGGCTAGACAGCGAGATAGGCTCTACAGTACATTTAAGTATGAGTATAACAGAATTCAAACCGATTGCTGCTTATAGGCAATACAAGGATTATCTTACTGAATATACCAGGGGGGATTTATTTAAAGTGCCATATAGGCGCTATCATTTAGTAGTGGGTTTTTTCTCCATGCATTTGTTTCGTTTTGTAACTAGTGCTAGCTCATCTTCAGTATAATTAATACGATAGGAGAGATGGTTGAAAGAGAGAAGAAGAAAAGCAGGAATATGATCCTTTCCATGATGTTTATCTAGCCAGAACTGTCATACATACAATAACATCGTGGTAAAAATGAAGAGAGAATAAAAACGACATATCAAAGCGAGCATCAACTAAAATACGGCTGGGATGTTTTTTTTCTCTTTCTTTTTCTCCTTATGGTATCTAGAAGTAGGGCTTTCAAAGAAAAAAAAACCCGCAGTTGGTGATGTAGTTATAGATATCTTATAGAGACATAGCTTCCCCAAGCTGGGCAGGGGGAGAAAAGGGTTTACAGGCTAACATCAAGAGTAAGGCTTCGGAATTAATAGAATATAGCGATAGTTACCCAAGGTTTCACTCAAAAAATATAGCATTATGACAATATACCACGGCAGTACCAACTAGAATATGGAAAGACTTATACAGATATGTGAGTACAAGGAATTGGAGATGTGTGATACGGATGTATCAAGGTGGCCTCTCATTGAACAGAGGCCACAATTCATTTCCTGAGTAATGTGTCACAGTCACACAACATAAGCGCCTCTAGAAGATACAAGTGA
Organism: Davidsoniella virescens; assembly: GCA_001513805.1. Taxonomy (NCBI): domain Eukaryota; kingdom Fungi; phylum Ascomycota; class Sordariomycetes; order Microascales; family Ceratocystidaceae; genus Davidsoniella; species Davidsoniella virescens. Next base: position 42,817 of record LJZU01000384.1, read on the forward strand.
AAGGCTATATACTAAAACTTTGTATCAAATATTCAGGTTACTGAGCTAGTGATGGCGATATGTTCTTCGAAACAAGTGTGTACAGGGGATAGATAATGCCTGTATTTAGCCTCGGCAGTATCAATCTGAAGTCAAGAACCACTGACCTACGTACAATGTTGTATCTCAGAGTGCTACCCATCAACATGTTTTCATAGACAATGGACGATAGTGGCGTTTGTTCTTGACGCCATTTTCGATCTAGGATATCGGAAATATGCTGACAGGTGTACAATAGATACAACGTTGTGTTTCTAGGTGTTTGTTGCCATTGTGTTAAAGGCTAGTCGATAATAAAACCGCAATGATACAAATATATAAGATTTACAACAGCGTGAATACAACCAAAAATTTGATATTGAGTTGTATATATCCCCCCCCCCCCCNNCCCCCCCCCCCCACAAGGAGGCATTCAAAAATATTATGCACTCTAGCAAGGAGAATAAGGCGAGAATAAGTGTAAATCTCATTTTAGGCTTCCTTATGATGATTTGAAGGGGTTGACATTGTCAGACTACTAACTACTGATTAGTAACGTCATGTCATTAGCTATAGCATGGCGTAGGGTACATATTATTATAGAGTTATTGAATACATATATTGGTTTCTAGTCTCTAGATATGGAAATTGGGATTGCTATGAGCTCCGCGTTATAACCTTAAGCATTGGGCTCATCAATGCCACGGCGATCCAAGCCGCTCGTGGACACATCAGGCAAATGTGAATATGGGTTCTTGCTAGGCATTCATGCTATAGGCGTCGATATAGAATAGCTTAGACAAGAGACCATGGCCTAACTATAATGACTTTGAACTTGTATTGTATTCTTGTCTTGGCTTTTTTGCCATTTTTTGTGGCGTTGAGGTGGACAAAGCTTTCCTCGACACGAGGCTGGACGGATACATAGTTGGCCTTTAGACATATATTTTCAAGGCCTTTAGGCATTTGGCATATCTCGCCGAGCCATTGGCTTTGCGTTTGATGCGCTGAGGCTCTCAAAGCAACAGTTTACCACTACACATATAAGTCAATGCTTGATGTGTAAGTTGTTATACATGCGTGAACAAAGTTGGCTGGCTTGATCTTTTTACCCCTTATAGCAGTATTCTCTGAATGAGATTGATGTTCCGAGGAGACTAGTTTATAGGTCTTTTTCATGTGAAAATGTCTGTGGACAAAGTGTATTTCGACACTGTTGTATCGATGAGCTTCTTTGTGATGGTTTTTGGTGTTCAAAGGCGAGCAAATAGGAATATGGCATGAAGAAACAACCAATAATGGCATTCATCTAAGTTCTCCGAGTCTGAACATAGTCTGTATATCCATTTTTCAAGCACTCACCATTTCTGGTGTACCTTTCAGTCTGGTCCCCAAAAGAACAGAGTAATACTATATACAAATCTGCGTATCTCCTGCAGTGGATAGCTACCATACGAATGAAATAGTATCAAGTTGTGCTGATTTCCGTCTGGTGAGAAGCGCAAATTGCCTAGGAAGCTGAAGTTTGGTTCAGTGCTACCGAAAGTTACACCACCAAGCTATCTCAAGTCGTGATCTTGATATATACTTAATGTACATGCATACACATAAACAATGGCTACTACCATTCCCATGAACCAAAGGTCCCTGCCACTGGCAGTTGAGCCTTGTCAGCAAAGCTCAGCAAAAGCACTCGACTGTGACTCTATAGGATGTCACGATGTCTACTGACAGGCCTATTTCTTTTATTCATACAGTAACTTAGAGAAAAAATAAAAACATGGCAGGCTAATCCACCCTAAGCTTGGCTCCGGTATAAGAAAAGCAACGTTTGTGATCGGACGACACCAGGCTCTGACTAGGCCAGCCGGCACCCAGCCTGGATCCGAGCGTGATATAAAGACAGGATATTTTACAGACCATCCTTTCAAAAGACCGGCCTACTTGATTGAGTAGTGTGTTAACTAAGAGAGGAATCACGGCTAGTAAGCTGCCAACTCACAGCGAGGCAGTGTTTTTGTCGGTTAAACTGACCCGGATGCTGCGCAGGTCTATATACATCTACGACCATATTACCGGAAGGGCCACTAGATGGACCCTGAGGCGAGCTATTGCATTGTTTGTCTATCATGTACAAATGCCTAGATCAACGCTGGATCAAAAGCCCTAAGAAAGAGAAAACGGAAAAAAAGCAAAAGGGACGAACGGAGGCAATATTGCAACTTGAAGCTTTGGTTATGTTTATTCTCCCGGAACCTACTGCCATGGCAAACTAGGGCGGCTCAGATGAAAAAGACCCGGAAACCGTAGAACCCAGGCTTGTTTCTAGCTGTTTTCTTTAGAAGCCCGGATTCTGGGCCGGAACTTCTTGTAGTTGAACTTTATATAGCGCTGGCTGTGCTAGAGAAGAGTCAAACAGAGATGTTGTTCGGAAGCAGGCCTCCCGAACGACCAAAAGAACTCTGTTTGTTGTCCTGCCTTGGTCTTGGTCTTTAGCCTGGCTCGTTAAAGCTGGCTTTTCTGTTGTATTATTCGGTAGCCTGGACTTGTGAACAGGCCGAAGTCGAAGCCTGGTGGAGAGAGTTGCAGTAGCGATAGCCGTAATAGTAGTACATTGTCCTTGACGCCGATCCGGCTTTTTATAGTACAACACCCACTCTGCGAAAGACCAATTAATCGTTTAAGACCGCTATAGAGCCTTGAGAGGCGAAGCTAAAAGTCTACAGAGAGAGAGAGAGAGAGAGAGAGAGAGAGAGAGAGAAAACGGGCACAGAAGGTCT